>ML660200.1:7853339-7872543 GCA_007570785.1 Antilocapra americana | reverse complement strand
TATATATATATAAGAGTTTTAAAAATTTAAAAGATGTTCCTAGTACAGTTATAATGAAGGCTTTCTCTGGTGCTGGTGCATTCGGTGAAGGGAAGGGTCTGTAGATTTTCAGATGATTCCCTGGTCCGGCTTCTCCTTTTCACAGACTTATAAACTTCTTTCTATGCAGTTATCGCCACCTGCAGGGCTTTAATTTGCTTCTCCTGTCTGTTTCAAAGCTGTTCTGCTAGCGTCTTCTGTCTGCTGGTCTTTTAAGTGTCTATTCAGCGCTTTGGAGTTTGCCCTGCTCCTGGTGAGAGGGCTTACCCCGCCCCCTCTGCTCAGGCTCTCTGTCGTCCGCCCAGCAAAGTTGGGGGGTGGGGCTTCTCCCCTCCCCTGGCCCAGCCGCTCTCTATGCAGTCTGTTCTACCGGCAGGGATTTAATTTTGGAGTTTGCCCTGCTCCTGGTGAGAGGGCTTCCCCCGCCCCTTCTGCTCAGGCTCTCTGTCGTCCGCCCAGCAGTTGGGGAGTGGGGCTTCTCCTCTCCCCCAGCCCAGCCGCTCTGTTTTCTCAGCGTGCAGCTAAGCAGGCCTTCTTGGTTAGGCTTGTCCTTCTCACAGTCCTACAGTCTCTTTTCTATGCAGGCTGATCTACCGGCAGAAATTTAATTTTGGAGTTTGCCCGGCTCCTGGTGAGAGGGCTTCCCCCGCCCCTTCTGCTCAGGCTCTCTGTCGTCCGCCCAGCAGTTGGGGAGTGGGGCTTCTCCTCTCTCCCGGCCCGGCCGCTCTGTTTTCTCGGCGTGCAGCTGAGCACTCCTTCTAAGGTGTATACAGCACCGATCTGTCCAGAATCCCCAGAAGTCTTGGTTAGCCTCCCCGGGGCTGGGTTATGCCCACTGCTCTCAGGCGGGGGTTGGGCCGGTCCGCAGCCCTCAGCTGCACAGCCTCTCTGTTGACTCCTCACCGCCCTTTGTTTTGTGCACGGACCTGGGGGGGAGAGGGAGCTTTTCCTGGAAGGTTAGGTCCCTCAGGCTGCTCCGTTCCCTGAGCCCGCGGCCCGCCCCTCCCTGAGCAGGAGCAGTCTGCTTCGGCTGTGCTGCTGCTCTCGGCTGTGCTTGTAGCTAGAGACGAACCTTGCAGGGCTTAGCTATTAATCTGCTTCTGCTCTCAGCTATATTGCTCTCCAAGATCCACCGCAGATCTGCCAGAGAGAATGCTCCCTGGTATTCAGAAACCTTTCTCCTCTTTTTTTTTTTTTTTTTTTTTTCCTCTTTATTCCAGACTCCCCTTCCGGGACGGAGCCCGTCCCCAGCTCTTTGTCTCTCCCTCTACTTTTTTTTTCTTTTCTTTCTTTTGTCCTACCTCCTCACGTCGGCACTGGGTCGCCTCTCCAGATGCCCGATGCCCTCTGCCAGCATTCAGTTCCTGTTTTTTGGAGTTTGCTCGGCCTTTAAAAGTTCTTTTGGTATATTTATTGGGGAGAGAGTGTTCTCCCCGTCCTATTCCTCCGCCATCTTAGTTTCTCCTCTGGTGAGCCACTTTAAAACAAAAAATTTGCTTCTTCTCTTTACTCTGCTCATTCCCCCTTTGGAATGTTACGTAGTGATTAGTCAAGATTGTGAAAATGGAAGGTCTGAGTGAATTATTTTTTAAGAAAGTAGTTTTTAGCTTAGATTAAGTTTCTTTCCAGTATGCTTGTTCATTGCAGGCAATGTGGTTTAGTGTAAGGCCTTCCTGTTCCAAGTGTGCTTCTTGGACAAGCAGCATTGATGTCACTTGGGAGCAGTGAGCAGTACAGTGTTTCAAGACCCCCTCAGAAGCATGGAATTGAATTTGCATTTTAATAAGTGTTCTAAGTGAGCCGTGTGTTCACTGAAATTTGAAAAGCATTTGTGAAGACTACTGGCATTGATGCTGGTTATCTAGCTTCTAATCCTCACTCTGCCACTGTCTAGCTATGGAACCCTGTACCAATCAGCTCAGATTTTCAAACTGTGCTCCTTGGAGGTTTATCTGCTCAGCTATGATTACTTGAAGCCTGAGAAGTCAGGTCAAGGGCTCTCCCCTGAGCCCTGAGAAACTCTCATTTTATTGGCTTTTAATTACTGTATGTGCTAAGTCATTTCAATCATGTCTGACTCTGCAATCCACTGGATTGTAGCCCACCAGGCATCTCTGTCCCTGGGTTTCTCCAGGCAAGAATACTGGAGTGGATTCCCATGCCCTCCTCCAGGGTATCTTCCTGACCTAGGGATCAAACCTGCATCTCTTATGTCTTCTGAATTGGCAGATGGGTTCTTTATGGCTAGTTCCACCTGGGTAGCCCTTTTAGTCACTAGTCCAACATGAGAAAAGATCTGTGAAAGAGATTTGAAGCTTACTTGGAGGAGTAAGTCACTTGTGGAGATAAAGTTTGTATAATTATAATACTGTTCATTGATATGAAAATTTTAAGGGACATATCTATTTGTTTATGTACACTTGTCAGGTACTGAGACCAAGGGTTTAATGCTTCCAGGAGGTTCCATGAATAGGATAGAGAAACTCAGGTTTCCTATCACTAAAATTCCCACTATCTATCTCAATTTTAGTCATACAATGTCCAACTTTATACTCTTTGACAGTGTAAGAGAATTATTTATGGACCTCATGATATTGAAAAACAGAAACATCACTTTGCCAACAAAGATCTATATTATCAAAGCTATGGTTTTTCTAGTAGTCATGTACAGATGTGAGAGTTGGACCATAAAGAAGGTTGAGCACTGAAGAACTGATGCTTTCAAATTGTGGAGCTGGAGAAGACTCTTCAGACAGCAAGAAGATAAAAATAGTCATTCCTAAAGGAAATCAACCCTGAATATTCATTGGAAGGGCTGATGCTGAAGCTCCAGTACTTTGGCCACCCAATGCAAAGAGCTGACTCATTGAAAAAGACCCTGATGCTGGGAAATGTTGAGGGCAGGAAGAGAAGGGGATCACAGAGGATGAGATGATTGGATGGCATCACCGACTCAATGGACCAGTTTGAGCAAGCTCTGGGAGATAGTGAAGGGCAGGGAAGGCTGGCTTACTCTGAGTACTGCAGTTTAGCGGGTTGCAAAGTGGGACATAACTAAGAGACTAGACAACAATGACATGATACAACCTTCTGTTCAATCATTTTTTATAATCAGCATTGGTTATTTGATCACCTTTGATCTTATATCAGGGGTCACCACCCCCCAGGCCATAGCCTGGTACAGATCTGTGGTCTGTTAGAAAGAGGGCTGTACAGCAGGAAGTGAGTGGCTTGGAGAGTGAGGAGGGAAGCTTCATCTGTATTTACAGCCACTCCCCATGACTCACATTACCACCTGTGCTCTGCCTCCGATCAGATCAGCAGTGGCATAATAAAATGTAATGTACTTGAATTATTCTATTCTAAAACACCCTCCCCAATCCCTCAGTTCATGAATATTGTCTTCCACAAAACTGGTCCCTGATAACAAAAAGTTGAGGACCACTGCCATAAATATCAATTGGCTAGTGCCAAACTCCCCAGTTCATTTTCTGTTGACACTTTATCTACAACTGAATCTCAGAGTCAGAATAGAGCCATAGTTATAACCATAGTTCCTGATCAGATTCCTTTGCATTTTGCTGAAAAGAGGGTAACTTCATAGCCAGTTGTAAATATGGTTCCTTCTTTCTTCAAAACAGTGGCAGATGTTTTTCCCAATTCATAGTGTGAAGCCATCATCCACTTTTCATTTATTCCATCTGACAGATGTATGAGTCTATTACTTAATTATATCTTTCTTGTCATATTTCCTCCAAAGAACTCAGGTAATGGAAGGATTTGTTTTAGATGTCTACAAACTATATCCTTACTAATTCAAATATGGGATTTACATGAAGTCATCTTACTTTCTCCTTCATGTATTGTGGTTGGGTTATTATAAAAATAGTCACATCTTCAGATCTTCTCAGGAGTACGTATTCAAACTACAACCACCAAGAAAAAAGAAAGGTCTCCTGAAATAACTGACCAATGTTCTTTTCTTAGAAAAATCAATCTCATCAGTAGCTCATGAAATTCAATTTCCCTGGTCAGGAGCAAAGCAGATAATCATTACTTAATAATATTTATGGATGTGAGAAATGCAGGCTAAATAAAATTGCCCTCTAAAACTATTATCAAATTCCTTAAAACTTTTTTGTTTATCTGAAGGGGATTTATGTAGTGGTGGTACATGATTTTTTCCCCCCTCAGTTTCTATTTGGGCCATTGTACATCAGAGGTACTCGATATTTGGTAAATGAATAAGGGGTGAGTAAATGAATAAAGTAAAATACAGATGATCCATAATTTGTACATGATGCCTTCCTAGAGGCTGCTTCATAAAGGGAATGACTGAAAGGCAAAGCACTTACTGCAAGAATGCTGCTGTCTTTGTGAATAAGAAATTTTGGAAGTTGACAGCAGACAGAGTAAGAAAGGCCAAAAGTAAATATAAAGTTTCATTAGGTAATAAAAAAAGACTGTAATGGTAAAAAAAACAGCAGGATGAAGCATGGATACAGGTATAGGAAGTGGAACTCTAGTTAAAGATGATTATATAAATCTGATACTTATTTTTTGAAAGCATTCATTGGTGGGAAGAAAAAGAGGAAAATAAACTTCATCTTCTCCATAACAGTGGGCCAAAAGCCCGTCCCTTCTTCTCCTAACCTTGAAAAATATTAGAGATTCTCTAATTCTGCTTTGGAGAAAGGAATGACAATCCACTCCAGTATTCTTGCCTGGAGAATATTCCATGGACAGAGGAGCCTGGCAGGCTATAGTTCATGGGGTTGAAAAAGAGTTGGACACAACTGAGCAACTAAAATACCCACACAAACCTGCTTATCCATATCACTGGGGGAGAAAACTAACTACAGATTATGAAAGAGAGACTGTGTGAGATATGGAATTTGACTAAGAACCAAGCTGAGCCAAAGATGAGTACTGAAACCTCAGGAGAACAAATCATGAAAGAAAATGTGGATTCTTTGACATAAAACTTTTCTGAGGCAACATACCCAAGTGGAAACTCTGGCTTCTCCAGGTCATGCTTTTACCACATCATTCAGCAAATCACTTGTTCAGATAGAAATTTTCTCATTCCAAGAAGCAAAATAAGCAGAAAGAAACTAACATAAGATCCATAGAGAGGAATATAGAAAACAAAAGGCAAATCTGATAACATAAAAAAAAACAGTGAAGAAGAAATCATATAAATATACTTCATATTTTAAGATAAAGTGAATGTAAACTGTTTGAAAAAAGATATTAAGAGAATAATGAAAAGATAGATACATATCATATTGAGAGGAAAAACAGGTAGGCAGACCTTAGGAAAGAAATAGAATGGAAGAAAAATATTTATCAAAAACTGTGACTGCATTCTGGAAGGGGAACGCATGTATACCCATGGCAGATTCATGTCAATGTATGGCAAAACCAATATGATAATGTAAAGAAAATAAAACAAACAAACAAACAATCAAACAAACAAAAAAAAAAACCCTGTGACTGCATTAAACACACATGATTTTAAAAGGTAATGCTGAAAACAGCATCCATGGCATAGAAAGAAGGTTTGAGACAATCATAGAAAAAATAGAATACAAAATATTAGAAACTAAAATGTTTATAAGTAAGTGTATAAATATGGAGGTCTGACAAAGGAAATGTAAATTCCAATAAAGGATATACAGGAAAAAAGAATGATATAATGCAGAAAAAATTAATATATCCACTAAAGGAACATTTGCTGTAAACAATTAAAACCTAAGTTTTAGTGTAAGAAGAAAAGGCTATTTGTGTTTTGGGAACAGTTGATGTGAAATATGTCCTGGTGAATAAAACCAAATTTTTATGAGAGCCCAGTCCAGAAAAAAGGAAGCTGTTTTAAAATTCTTCCTGGTACAATTCAATAGCAGAACACAGGAGAGAAACTATATAAAGTAAAGAAATTGTTATCCAAGATTTTTATACCCAGCCAAATGTTGGTAAATATAAAGGTCATATCCCAAAAGCCTGGAAGAGGAAATGGCAACCCACTCCAGTATTCTTGCCAGGAAAATCCCAAGGACAGAGGAACCTAGTGGGCTGCAGTCCATGAGGTAGCAAAGAGTTGAACATGACTGAGCGACTGAGCATGCATGCATCCTAATGAGAACTCAAAGATTATAATATATATAGCTTTTCTTTAAAAATACAAAAACTAAAACTTGATGTAAAAACTGTGCAAGATATATCAGATAAAATACTTTGATTTAGATAAATCAGTATACTAATATTGAATCTATTTATATATAATGGCTTAAAATGTATACATTTACACATAGGCCTAAAAAATATCTGGGAATTATAACTATAGAATATAAATGTTATAAATGTACTGCTATATTTGATATTATGCTTTAATTTCAAATAATTATATATTCATCAGCAATTGAGAGAAGCAGTGAGTGGGAAGACACTCTGTCAAAATGGTTCTATTCTGAGCTGCTAGGCATGTCTCTTCTTTATGGAAATACATAAAGAATGTTACTGCTCCCCTATAAGACATGATGGCTATGTGAAAGTGAAAGTTGCTCAGTTGTGTCTAACTCTTTGCAACTCTATGGACTGTAGCGTACCAGGCTCCTCTGTCCATGGAATTCTTTAGGAAAGAATATTGGAGTGGGTTGCCATTCCCTTTTCCAGGGGATCTTCTTGACCCAGGGATCAAACCCAGTCTCCTGCACTGCCAGGCAGACTCTTTACTGTCTGAACTGCCAGGGGAGCCTCATGATAGCTATAAAGGCAGATAAATAACTAAATAAGGAAGAAAGGGAAAGCCATGAAAAATGTTTTTTAAGGATTTGGAATATTTGGAGAGAACTGACCCCTGTGATTGGTCTTTTGGAGCTGTCTTAGGTTGGCTATTTTAGGAGCAGAGCCTGCTACCAGAATTTGGCCTTATTTATTGAGTGAGTGCTCTTAAGAGGAAGAGTGTAAGAGCAGCAAGACTGGGAAATTAAACAAAGATGTAGTCACAGCTTGAATTTGGCTTCAATCTGATCCAACATGGAATTCTGGAGCATATACTGAACCACAGACTTGGTACTACCTTGAGGCAGGGCCTGGTCTTTTGTACCACTTTTGTCAGTCAGTCATTGGCTACATAGAGGAAGGGATAAAGGGGGGCATGACTCTGGGGCTTGGTGACCCTAGTTCCAGAGATGGTGATTCTCTGAAAAAAAAAAAAAAAAAAGACAGTTATGGGCTGTTAGCAAACACTTATAGCAGCTCAGATCTGGGTGCATATGCCTTGTGAAGGGCATTTGAGCAGGGTCTCAAGCGTGTCACATGTAGGAACTGATAGCCGTACATGATATAAGCTCTCCCTGATCAGTCCTTTATTATCTTTTACTATGGCTTACAGATAATAGTGCCTAGGAGTTGGATTTTATCAAGGAAAGGAGAGGAAAGAACCTCTGTGGAGAGAACAGGAAGGGTGGAGAAGGCTAGAAAATGTGCTGTTGAACTTTGGGGAAGTGGTCTTAGCATCAGACCTTATTCATGATGCCAGAAGTGAAGTCACAAAAAACTCAGATGGCCTCTCTATTAGTCCATTAAGTGTTGCTTGATATCCTCCAGGGAATCTACACAGTTCATCCCATGCTCTCCTCCCCACTCTCCTCAATGATCCAACTCAACTGAGATGCCATATCTCATATCACAGTTTGAAAACTTTTAACCCCAAAGAACAATAGATGAGAAATATGACCACTTGAGGGGTGATGCTGAAATGGAAAGAAATTGCCTTGGAGTAAGACTAGACTAGAAACAGCCAAGTTGAATTTGTCCCCTATTTGGGATATACCAATGTCTCTGTAAATACCTCCCAGGTGGCTCAGTGGTAAAGAATCGACCTGCAATGCAGGAAACGTGGGTTCAATCTCTGGGTCAGCAAGATCCCCTAGAGAGGGAAATGGCCCACTCTGTATTCTTGCCTGGAAAATCTCATGGACAGAGGAGCCTGGTGGGCTACAGTCCACGGGGTCTCACAAGAGTCAGACAGGACTAAATAACAATAATAACGTCTCTGTAATATAAATACAAAGGAGTAGTGTAGTCTCCAGACTAGAATGTGGCATTTTGCACATTTATTTTACAAGGGGATTCATTGTTGACCATCTCATGGGATCAGCAATTTATAAAAACATTCTTTGACAAATGCTGGTACTTGTAAGGATACTCAATGAATTTTCAAGAAATTTAGGTGAAGATAGCATTTGTGCTGTAGCTTAATATTTTCTAAAGAAATGTGGAAGATGGATCAGAGAGGAAAGAAAATGTCAGAGAGGCCAGTTAGGGGCTATTTATTCCAATTAAAAATACAAAAGCCTAAACTAATCTTAGCAGTCATTAATGCAATCTCTCAGGGGTCCTAGTGCAGGATCCCACATTCCTTATGGAAGAGCCATGGATGCTTCTTTCTTCATGAACTGCTAGGAGATTAGTCCTGGGTGTTCAATGGAAGGACTGATGTTGAAGCTGAAACTCCAGTTCTTTGGCCACCTCATGCGAAGAGTTGACTCATTGGAAAAGACCCTGATTCTGGGAAGGATTGGGGGCAGGAGGAGAAGGGGACGACAGAGGATGAGATAGCTGGATGGCATCACCGACTCGATGGACATGGGTTTGGGTAGACTTCTGGAGTTGGGGATGGACAGGGAGGCCTGGCGTGCTGCGATTCATGGGATTGCAAAGAGTCGGACACGACTGAGCCACTGAACTGAACTGAACTGAATGGAGACTGATGTGCCATTTGAAGCATTAATGGTGTTTTTCTTTGCTTTGGAATCTAAACATCTCTCTGAGAATTATACTCATTGTCTTAATTCTGCTCTTTGAAGTTTTGCAGGGTAGTCTATTTGTTCATTCAATAAAAAAAGTTTTATATGCCGAGCGCTGTCTTAAAAAATGAGATTCCAAAGGTAAAGTACACATGGTCTCAGCTCTCAAGGAGCTTAAAACATAATGAGAGAAAAAAAGACATAAAGAATCAGGTTCTTTTGTAAAGAGAAAAACAGGGAATTTAGAAGGAGGGCTGAACGACTGGTCTGGCATCATAAGAGGATGAATGCATGATACCTTCATGGAATCCTTAAATACACTGGAGAGAAGAAATCATGTCCTTTCTGCCTTTTTGCCCTTTTCTTCCTAAATATCCCCCAGTGCTTTAACTTGTTCCCATGTTGCATAACTTCTCAATTCTTTAATCCCATTCCTTCCTTCTCTGGAGATTTTGTTGTTCTTTAGTAATTTTCTTCCAATTGTGTCCTTTCAGAATTGCCCATTGCCACAGTAGTGCTCTGACGAGGCTCATGTATAAGAGCATTGTAGTCCACTGGGAAGGGGCAATATACCTACCTAGCATGTGTGTGTGGAGAGTTTGCTGATCTATTAGCAGTGTTTCATTTTCCTATTTTTAGTCCTACATTATAAGTTAACTCTCTAGAAATCTTATTCTATCTTGTTCCATAATGTACTAGAACAAAAGAACCAGTTCAATTTAGACACACAGATATTGGTGCATTAATTCAAGCATGTTCACGTTGTAATAATAAAAATGTATTTTTAGGATTTGTTTAATGCTTATCCCAGAGAAAAATCCCTTTAGGGAAGGATTTTAGACATCTTCATGGAAAATATCTACTTACTGGAAAATAAATGGGCACTTTTTAAGTATACTTGAGTCCTTATGCATTTGATTGTTGACCTCTCAGGAGAGCAGCTCCTAAGAAATATATTTTTAAAAAGCATATGTTAAGACTGTAATATAAAAATAACAGCAAATATTGAATTGGGTACTACATTGTTCTTAGAAATGTTACCTGTATTATGATCACTCAATTCCAGAACAACCCTGAGTTATATGCTATTATCTCCACTTAACAGATGAGGAAACTGAGACTTACAGTTGTTGAAGATTGCACTAGAGTGTGTGAAAGTGACCTTGTTTCAGAACCAAGAAGCTTAGATTTGAGTTGTGATTTTATTAGTTGTGATTTTTGGGTAGCTCATGTCATTACATTGAAAGCTTTTTATCTCTGTACCATCTGTAAAATGAAGGAAGTTAACTAAACTTTTTCTCAGGTCTGTTCCTGCTGTATGATTTTATGTTCATCTCCATGAAAGTGTTCTTATTTAGTAAATAGTCAAATCTGAGAAAAAGGCAAGATCACTAGTCTTTCTCTAAACTTTAGCATCTTATGTCTATGTTGTTTTTTGGTCGCTCAGTCATGTCTGACTCTTTGCCACCCCATGGACTGCAGCACACCAGGTTTCCATGTCCCTCACCATCTCCAAGTTACATGCTCAACTCATGTTCATTGAGTCAGTGATGCCATCCAACTACCTTGCCACATCTCCTTGCCTATACTCTCTTTGACTTTTAAGCAACAGCTCTTCTTTCAAATGTCTTCCTCTATTTTGAGCATGGATAAGGTGCTGAAAAGCATAAGAAATATGAGCATAATACAAAGAAATCAATAAGGTTAGGAATCTTCACACATTTAACTTAATCATGTCTGACACTGAAAACAAAGTCATATTTTATTGCCTAAAAGGAGTGCTCTTTGACAAACCGGGATAGCAATCTGATTTGTGAACGATGCTTATTCATCATCTGTGGGGCTCTGGTTGGTGTGCCAGCCAAGGAAACACAGCTGACCTAACAAAATACCTTGAGTTGCATCCATCAATATCAGCTGTATTGTGTAAAATCACTGAAGCAAGGGAAGTTTACATTGGTCAACCAGAAAATATGGGTTCCTCCCTTGTCTTCCCTTGTTTCCATTGGCAATTGAGGGAGAGGCTGCATGGTGATAGCCAAGAGGGTAAATTCTTGTGCTTTTATACGACCTTGTTTTGTTTTAACAATCACTGCTTTGGTTTCTAAAGTTAGGGAGAGAATAGAGAGGATAAAACATCACAAGACAATATTTTTTTTCATTTTCATTTTATTTTACTGGAATAGAGTTGTTTTATACTGCTATGTCAGTTTCAGCTGTACAGCAAAGTTAATCATCCATGCATATACATATATCCCCTCTTTTTATTGATTTCCTTCTCATTTTGATCACAGAAGAGCACTGAGTAGAGTTCTTTGTTCTATATGGTAGATTCTCATTAGTTATATATTTTATACAATTTGAAATTTGCTGCCATAAGCATGATTTCTCTGAATGAGCTATAACTATGGCAGTCTAAGATATACCATGGAAAAGACTTTGTGCCTTTGTGTCTCAGTGATGGGCGGGCATGATTTTCAATTATACTGATGAAGTCATCTTTCCCAAGCTGTAAATGTCTGCTCCATTTTCTATGACTCTCCCCCTTTGATGTTGTATAATTTGCTTACCATTTAGAATATTTACTTTGAGAAATAGTCCACAGCTGTACTCCCCTTTCTCTAGTTTGAGTTGGGGGACCCTTTTCCAGGGTTTCCTTTGGACTTTGCGATTAGCTCTGTCATAGCTCTTAACCATGTGGAATGAGATATAGTTATGGTTGTGAAATCAATCTTTAGATAAGAGTTTATTGATTGTCTACTCTAGGACTAGCTCTGTGTAAAATGCAGGGTCACTAAATCCTAGAAGCAGTTTTTCAACCAGGTGACTTTTCAATAATGTCCTGTGTCTCTCTCAATAAAAAAAAAAAAAAGTTTCTGAAAGCCCAGATGGTCTACAGAACATGATGGCTCAAAATCTATCATGTTCTGTCAATCCACCTTTTATCAAAATCTCAACCCAAATGGGAATATTCCCTAAAGTCCTACATTGGTACCAAGAGAAGGACTATTGTCTCATGTGATTGTTTTTGTTTTCTCAGTCAAGGTAATTTAATCGCTAAAATATGTTCAAGAAGTTGCTGTATCAGGCTTTCTGATGCTGACATCATGCTACCCAAAGAAATAAAGACATTTGATCCTAAAGCCGGAGGAATTAGATATTAACAGGAATTTTGGAAACATATGGGGTTCCTAGTCCAAAGGTCAAAAATTAGAAATTAATCTCAAACAGTAAAGAGGTAAAGTGTTCAGAAATGGAAAGTGGAGTGTCAATGTGAAATGAGATTATATCAGCAGCTTCCATGAAGATGATCTTGGGAAAGGAAGAACACATCCAGCACCATTGGGTCACTCTCAGTCCAAGGCATAAGCAATGGATTGGCTACCTCCCATACTCACACAACCAAGAAACTACACAGATGTAGCTACAGAGTAGATACAGCTAAGGGATACATTTGGGTGCATCTGGAACCCTGTGGAAGGGCAAGTCAGTGAGTTTCACAGGTAATGGGAGAGCTGTTGTTGTTCAGTTTCTCAATCACGTCCACTTTGAGACCCCCATGTACTGCAGCACTCCCGACTTCTCTGTTCTTCACTATCTCACAGACCTTGCTCAGACTCATGTCCCTTGAGTAGGTAATGCCATCTACCCATCTCATTATCTGTCAACTCCTCCTCTTCCTGCCCTCTATCTTTCCCAGCATCAGGGTCTTTTCCAACAAGTCAGCTCTTTGCATCAGGTGGCCAAAGTATTGGAACTTCAGCATAAATCATTCCAATGAATATTCAGGGTTGATTTCCTTTAGGATTGACTGTCCCTTGCTGTCCAAGGGACTCTCAAGAGTCTTCTCTAGTATCGCGGTTCAAAAGCATCAATTCTTCCGTGCTCAGCCTTCTTTATGGTCTAACTCTCACATTCATACATGACTACTGAAAAAAACCATAGCTTTGACTATTCAAACCTTTGTTTGCAAAGTGATATCTCTGCTTTTTAATACACTGTCATTGTGTTTAATATCCAATAGGTAGCTCAGTGGAAGAGAACCTGTCTGCCAGTGCAGGAGACATAAGAATTGTGGGTTTGATCATTGAGTCAGGATGATCCCCTGGAGGAGGGTATGGCAACCCACTCCAGTATTCTTGCCTGGGAAATCCCATGGACAGACGAATCCATGAGGTCTCAAAGAGTTGGACACAACTTAGCAACTAAACAACAAGTCAGTTAGAAGTGCACGGGATGCTGAAGCTCCAATACTTTGGCTGCCTGATTAGAAGACCTGACTCATTGGAAAAGAAAGACCGTGATGTTGGGCAAGATTGAAGGCAGCAAAAGAAGGAACAGCAGAGGATTAGATGGTTGGATGGTATCACCGACTTGATGGACATGAGTTTGAGCAAGCTCTGGGAGTTGGTGATGGACAGGGAAGCCTGGTGTGTTATAGTCTACAGGGTTGCAAAGAGTCGAACATGAGCAACTGAACTGAACTGGAATGCTATCCTCAGGCAAAATACCTTAGAAAATCAACTTTCAACCACTTTGTGGGAGTGTTATTGCCACAGAGACTAGCTATTCTTTTCCTGATTCTAGGTGAGAGAAAAGGCTACCTAAACCTAGCTGGATGATTAATCCAAACTCTGAGATAAAGGTCAGCACAGGGAATGTTCTAATACATCCATGTTCTCTCCTCCATCTCCCCTTGTAACTGACATCCATGTTCTTCAGGTGGATCTGTATGGGGACGCATTGGCAATAGAGCAATATCAGGCAGGGGAAAGATCAGAGTTATTTGTCTCCATCCCCTGCCCTGTCAGCTGGTCCCACTTCTTCCTCTGACCCTTCTCAGCCTCTGCTAAATTCTGCTCCCCTCGTCTTCTCAGGCTGAGGGATGCCAATGGCTTGCAACTCCTATTTGGCTCCATAACTTTGCTCCTATAGGTGTAAATGAATCTTTTGCTACATTTTCTTAATGCAAATTTATTGAGAAAACCAACCCACTTCTTTGTGTTTGTTTGTTTTGTTACAGAACATTGAATGATCCACTATTCCTGTTACACTCATTCTTGTCCACTTCAGATCTTCTCTGTATCACAGCACAGTGATCTTTAAGTGCAGATGTGACCAAGTTGCTTTTCTGATTTAAACTCTTCAAAGACTTCTTGTTGCCCTTTAGAGAAAAGTAACTCAAATATGGTCCCATGGCCTATATTTGATCCAGCCCCTACCTATGTCTCCTTTTTCACTTTAGGTCACTCATTCAGCTCCAGTGTATATATATATATATATATATATATATATATATTTTTTTTTTTTCAGGCCCATGAAATTGCTAGGTGACTTCCTGCTTTGAGCATCTTCCTGAATTCTCTCCTCTCTTCAGAATTTCCTCTCTCTTTTCTTGCCTTATTCTATCTCTATCTGCAAGTTTACTAAGTGTTTGATCACAGGGGAAGGTATTCTTGAAATTTCATTCCATTTTTGAAAGAGAAATTTTATTTTCCAGTTAATATGACACATTTAGAACATGGGCTTATATGTTTGTCTCAAAACACTTACCATTGAGACCTCCCTGGTGGTCTAGTGGTTAAGACTTCACTTTCCAATGTAAGGGGTGCAGATTCAATCTCTGGTTGGGGAGGTGAGATCCCACATGTCTCATGGCTGAAAAAACCAAAACATTGAACAGAAGGAATATTGTAAATTCAATAAAGACTTTAAAAATGGCCCCCCTCAAAAAATTTTCTTTAAAATAAACACTTACCATGGAGTATAATATATTTGTAGAATTTTTTATGTAAAATAAGTTTGTATTTGAGGAGAGCATTTAATGTGTTTGTTCTCATAATTTGATTCATAGAACTTTGCACAATTCATTGCACATGATTGCCGTTTTATAAATATCTACTGGGTGCACAATAATAAAGCAAAGTATATCTAGCTAAAGCCAAACATAATGACAAAAACAAAACAAAGGCCATATGAATGAGGCAGTAACAACAGTGACAGAAGCCTTCTATGATTATTATATAAATATTCTGTTATGAGTTAAATTGAAGAGTTATTTGAGGAGTTTGAGAATAAACATAGCCCATAGTCAAAGAAAAAGGGCTCATTCAAAAACATTTAGCTGCTCTCAGGTCAATGGCAGGTCTTGAATTCCATTTTTCATGAGCGTCTGCAATAAAACCTCAGAGCACAAGCCAATAACTCAACTACTCAAATCCCCTCCAGGGTTTCTTCCAAGTCACTCTGCTGACCTCAGCTCATCACTTTCATATAATGATTGCAGCAGAAGCATCCATGGAAGTTCTGTCTTCAATAAGATAATTAAAAAAAAATCAAGGGTATAATTATAGTATTAATTTTTAAGTTTTGTAGAATCAACAAAACAAGAAAAATATTCTTTGGAATCATCCAGTTTAGCTGTATGGTGAGAAAACCACTAATGGTCAGTGAAAGCTACTGGAAAATCTGTATTATTCACTTTTAATATAAGGTGAACATCTGTTCCCAAATAATTTACTCATATCAATTAATAAAAAGCAGATACGATTTAATCAAAACCTCATTATAGAAACTCTTTCATTCAGTAATTCTGGGAAGTGGGGGACAAAGATAGTCTATAGGGGAAAAAAGAATTCAGCTATACTATGAGAGCAAATTGCCTTCCTGCTATAGATTAGAATGCCTTTTCCTTGAACATAAATCCAGTCACTCAATATTTATTGATCTCCTTCTATATTCTAAGCACTGTGCTTGTCACTAGGGCAGAAGCAGGGAGAGGAATAAATAAACTGCAATATTGTTAAGAAGCTATATTCCAATAAAATTAATTTAAAAAGTGTGATACTTACATGGAGAAGGCAACCACATCTTACCTTTCTTCATGGCTCCATTTACTCTTGGAAGCCTTCCCTAAATACTCCTCTCTTCAAGAACCTCTGTGAAGACTTCTACAACATACTGCATTTATCACAAATAACCTCTTTTTTGACAATGATTAGAAAATAAGAATTTACTATATTATGTAAAATACAAGAAAATAGAGGTTCATAGAGGATCAGTGGATCCAAATGCAAAGAGCTTTGAAAAATATATGATGTTTATTTTTACTTTTACAGATTATGATATATGTTGTATAGTGTATGAAATGTATACAAAGTTTATGAATAATAAAGCAACCACTTATCCAACCATTACCAAACATAAAATTACAATATGGCCAGTGTTTTAGAAACTTTCTCTATTGCATCTTCTTGTCAACCCTCCAGAAGTACTTTTTAACCTGACTTTTGTTAATTATTTCTTGCTTCAATTATCATAGTATTGCCAATATAAATATCTGCAAATAAAATGAAGATTATTTTTTAAATTTGAGTAGCTGTGTGAGAAAAGGGCAAATTGCCACTTTTGCTTGAAGGTTCTTAGGAGAAGACAAACAGAACCGAATCTGAGCAATCACTGGCTTCACTTTTACTGGAGTAAAGGAGACATGAGTCTCCTCTTCAGGGCATGTGGCAGAATTAAGGTGTAGACAAGGTACTGGACCTCCTGCAGGAACATGACCAGGGGAGTTGGTGACTCTGTATTATTTTCTACTCCTGATTGAATCATGCCCTACCTACAGCTCTCAGGAGTGGATCAAAGAAGAACACTTCTGTGAAGCAAAATGAGTGTTTTCAACTGATCTAGGATGTATGGCAGTTGGAAGAGCAGAAAATTTATCAGCAGTATCAAGATAAACCAAGACCAGCTACAAATAAGGGTCAGACTTACCTGGGCATTTTATTCTCTTGTAAAAGTAGAAGGATGGCATTGTCATCTCAGAGATGACAGTCCTTGAGATGTCTGTCTTTTGGGGTACATTGGTATAAACCTTATTGGCTGTCCTCCATATCTATTGCACAGCAGTCCTATGGAGGTATTAATTACATGCTTTGATTCTCTCATCCTTTCTTCTGTGTTGGATGACGTATTTTCCATGTCATCTTCTTTTTGGTTTATTTTCTTTCTCTCTCTTCTTTTTCTTTTTCTTTCTTTCTTTTTTTTTTTGCACAGAGTGGAACTCATACTGCAGTAATTTAATGAAAAAAATGAGAGGAAGTATATTTTTTAACCTTTCATGTTTTAAAATATATTTATTATAGCATCATAGTAATTTCTGCTACATTAGATAGAAGTAAATTTCCTTCGGAATGTTACAGGCATTTTTCCAAAGGTGTTAGCTTTCAGAGTGATTTTTGAGAAACCTGCAGTCATCTCCAGCCTCTATTTTTTGTCCAAGTTTATTCTTTCCCCCTCTTTTGAGGCTTATAAAAATTGGTCATTCCACTGTGCTGGGCACTCTTGCAGTATTTACATCTAAAAATTCTTGTCATCCATTTCCAGGAATTTTTCTTGAATTATTTTCTTTTTTTAAAAAATTTATTTATTTTTTTATTAGTTTTGCCAAACAATGACATGATATCACCATGGGTTCACGTATGCTCCCCCTCCATAACCCCCCTCCCTCCTCCCTCCCCCCGGGAAATCTCGTTGCACCAGTCCCAAGCATCAATCCTGGGCCGGCTATTGCTTAGACATATGATAATTAACATGTTTCAATGCCATTCTCCCATATCATCCCACCCTTTCCCTCATCCATAGAGGTCCTGAGTCTATTCTATACATGTGTGTTCCTTTTGCTGTCTTGCATGCTGGGTTCTCATTACCGTCTTCCTAAATTCCATATATATGTGTTAATATACTGTATTGTTGTTTTTGCTTCTGGCTTACTTCACTCTGGATAATGGGCTCCAGTTTCGTCCATCTCAGTAGAACTGATTCAAATGAATTTTTCCTTAATGCTGAGTAATATTCCATTGTGTATATGTACCACAGCTTTCTTATCCATTCATCAGTTGATGGGCATCTAGGTTGCTTCCATGTCCTGGCTATTGTAAACAATGCAGCGATGAACATTGGGGTACACGTGTCTCTTTCAATTCCGGTTTCCTCGGTATATATGCCCAACAGTGGGATTGCTGGGTCATATGGCAGGACTATTTGCAGTTTTTTAAGGAACCTCCACACTGTTTTCCATAGAGGCTGTACTAGTTTGCAATCCCACCAACAGTGTAAGAGAGTTCCCTTTTCTCCACATCCTCTCCAGCATTTATTACTTGTGGATTTTTGGATTGCAGCCATTCTGAGTGGTATAAAGTGATATCTCATTGTGGTTTTGATTTGCATTTCTCTGATAATGAGTGATGTTGAGCATCTTTTCATGTGTTTGTTAGCCATTTTTATGTCTTCTTTGGAGAAACGTCTGTTCAATTCTTTGGCCCACTTTTTGATTGGGTTGTTTATTTTCCTAGAATGGAGCTGTAGGAGTTGCTTGTATATTTTTGAGATTAATTGTTTGTCCGTTGCTTCATTGGCTATTATATTCTCCCATTCTGAAGGCTGTCTTTTCACCTTGCTTATAGTTTCCTTTGCAGTGCAGAAGCTTTTAATTTTAATTAGGTCCCATTTGTTTATTTCCAATATTCTGGGAGGTGGGTCATGTAGGATCCTGCTTTGGTTGATGTCAGAGAGTGTTTTCCCAATGTTATCCTCTAGGAGTTTTATAGTTTCTGCTCTTATGCTTAGATTTTTGATCCATTTTGAATTTATCTTTGTGTATGGTGTTAGAAAGTGTTCTAATTTCATTCTTTTACAAGTGGCTATCCAGTTTTCCCAGCACCACTTGTTAAAGAGGTTGTCTTTTCTCCATTGTATATTCTTGCCTCCTTTGTCAAAGATAAGGTGTCCATAGATGCGTGGATTTATCTCTGGGCTATCTATTTTGTTCCATTGATCTATATTTCTGTCTTTGTGCCAGTACCATACTGTCTTAATGACTGTGGATTTGTAGTATAGCTTAAAGTCAGGTAGGTTGATTCCTCCAGTTCCATACTTCTTTCTCAAGATTGCTTTGGCTATATGAGGTTTTCTGTATTTCCATACAAATTGTGAAATTATTTGTTCTAATTCTCTAAAAAAGACCTCTGGTAGCTTGATAGGAATTGCATTGAATCTATAGATTGCTTTGGGTAGTATACTCATTTTCACTATATTGATTCTTCCAATCCACGAACATGGCACATTTCTCCATCTGTTTGTGTCCTCTTTGATTTCTTTCATCAGTGTTTTATAGTTTTCTATATATACAAGTCTTTTGTTTCTTTAGGTAGAAATACTCCTAAGTATTTTATTCTTTTTGATTCGATGGTGAATGGAATTGTTTCCATAATTTCTTTTTCTGTTTTTTCATTGTTAGTGTATAGAAATGCCAGGGATTTCTGTGTGTTGATTTTGTATCCTGAAACTTTGCT
>ML660200.1:7578815-7848339 GCA_007570785.1 Antilocapra americana | reverse complement strand
TTGAGTAGAATAGGTGTTAGCTCTTCTCTAAATTTTTGGTAGAATTCGGCTGTGAAGCCATCTGGTCCTGGGCTTTTGTTTTTTGGAAGATTTCTGATTACGGTTTCAATTTCTGTGCTAGTGATGGGTCTATTAAGATTATCTATCTCTTCCTGGTTTAGTCTTGGAAAGTTGTACTTTTCTAGGAATCTGTCCATTTCATCCAGGTTGTCCAATTTATTTGCATATAGCTGCTGATAATAGTCTCTTATGATCCTTTGTATTTCTGTGTTTTCTGTTGTGATCTCTCCGTTTTCTTTTCTAATTCTGTTGATTTGGTTCTTCTCCCTTTGTTTCTTGATGAGTCTGACTAATGGTTTGTCAATTTTATTTATCTTCTCAAAGAACCAGCTTTTGGATTGGTTGATTTTTGCTATGGTCTCTTTTGTTAGCTTTGCGTTTATTTCTGCCCTGATCTTTAAGATTTCTTTCCTTCTACTAGACCTGGGCTTCTGCATCTCTTCCATTTCTAGTTGCTTTAGGTGTAAAGTAAGGTTATTTATTTGATTTTTTTTCTTGTTTCCTAAGGTGAGCTTGAATTGCTATGAACCTTCCGCTTAGCACTGCTTTCACAGTGTCCCATAGGTTTTGGGCTGTTGTGTTTTCATTTTCATTCGTTTCCATGCATAACTGAATTTCATTTTTGATTTCTTCTGTGATTTGTTGGTTATTCAGCAGTGTGTTGTTGAGCCTCCATATGTTGGAGGTTTTGAATGGTTTTCTCCTGTAATTGATATCTAATCTCACTGCATTGTGATCAGAAAAGATGCTTGGGATGATTTCAATGTTTTTGAATTTACCAAGGCTAGATTTATGGCCCAGGATGTGATCTATCCTGGAGAAGGTCCCGTGTGCGCTTGAGAAAAAAGTGAAATTCCTTGTTTTGGGGTGGAGTGACCTATAGATATCAATTAGGTCTAGTTGGTCTATTGTATCATTTAAAGTTTGAATTTCCTTGTTACTTTTCTGTTTAGTTGTTTTATCCATTGGTGTGAGTGGTGTATTAAAGTCTCCCACTATTATTTTGTTGTTGTTGATTTCCCCTTTCATACTTGTTAGCATTTGTCTTACATATTGTGGTGCTCCTATGTTGGGTGCATAAATATTTATAATTGTTATTTCTTCTTCTTGGATTGATCCTTTGATCATTATGTAATGTCCATCTTTATCTCTTTTCACCGCCTTTATTTTAAAGTCTACTTTATCTGATATGAGTATTGCCACTCCTGCTTTCTTTTGGTCTTTATTTGCATGGAATATCTTTTTCCAGCCTTTAACTTTCAGTCTATATATGTCCTTAGATTTGAGGTGGGTCTCTTCTAGGCAACATATATAGGGGTCTTGATTCTGTATCCAATCGGCTAGTCTTTGTCTTTTGGTTGGGGCATTCAGCCCGTTTACATTTAAGGTAATTATTGATAAATATGATCCTGTTGCCATTTCTTCTATTTTATTGTTTTGGATTCTAGATTATATATCCCATCCGTGTTTCCTATCTAGGAAAGATCCTTTAGCATTCGTTGGAGGGCTGGTTTGGTATTGCTAAATTCTCTCAATTTCTGCTTATCTGAAAAAATTTTGAATTCTCCTTCAAATTTGAATGAGATCCTTGCTGGGTACAGTAATCAGGGTTGTAGCTTGTTTTCTTCCATGACTTTAAGAATGCTCTGCCATTCCCTTCTGGCCTGAAGCGTTTCTATTGAGAGATCAGCTGTTATCCTTATGGGATTCCCCTTGTGGGTTATTTTTTGCTTCTCCCTCACTGCTTTTAATATTTGGTCTTTGTATTTGATATTTGTTAATTTGATTAATATGTGTCTTGGGGTGCTCTGCTTGGGGTTGATTCTATTTGGGACCCTCTGTGTTTCTTGGACCTGAGATGTTATTTGCTTTCCCAATTTAGGGAAATTTTCCACCATAATTTCTTCAAGAATTTTCTGATGGTCCTTCTTTTTGTCTTCTTCTTCTGGGATTCCTATGATTCGAATATTGGTGCGTTTAATACTGTCCCAGAGGTCTCTGAGATTGTCCTCATTTCTTTTAATTCTTTTTTCATTTTTCCTTTCTGTTTCATTTATTTCTGCCATTCTATCTTCTATTTCACTTATCCTGTCTTCTATTTCTGTTATTCTACTGTTGGTTCCCTCCAGGGTGTTTTTGATCTCATTTATTGCATTATTTATTGTATTTTGACTCTTTTTCATTTCTTCTAAGTCCTTGTTAAAAAGCTTACCTGCATCTTCTCAATCCTTGCCTGCAGGTTATTGAATTGCAACTCCAACTTATTTTCCAGGTTTTGGATCATTTTCACTATCATTATTCGGAATTCTTTGTCAGGTAGACAAGCTATCTCTTCGTCTTTTGTTTGGTCTAGGGGATATTTATCCTGGTCCTTTACTTGTTGGGTATTTCTCTGCCTTTTCATCTTGTTTATCTTGGTGTGTTGTCCCTTTATTGTGGGGTTTCCTCACTATGGGAGGGGTTGGATGAGTGTTTTGTCAGAGTTTCCTGGTTGGAATCTTAAGCGGTCTGTCCTGCTTGATTTGGCAACCTCTGCTGGCCCCTTCAGTGTCTATTCAGCGCTCTGGGGTTTGCCCCACTCGCGGTGCCTGAGCTTTTCCCGCCCCCTCTGCTCAGGCTCTCGGCTGGCGGCGCACTCTGATGACGCAGTTGGAGGCTGTGGCTTCCCCTCTCCCCAGGCCCAGCCGCTCGGCTCTTTCTGCTTGCAGCTGGGCGTGTCTTCTCAGATGTGCAGCGGCAGACTCTGGCGGCGCACTCTGGTGATGCAGTTGGGGGGCTGCGGCTTCTCCCCTCCTCCAGCCCAGCTGCTCAGTTTTTTCAGTGTGCGGCTGGGGGCGTTTTCTCAGATATGAGAAGCGCCGAATTCTGGTGGTGACTGTCCAGAGTCCCCAGAGGTCTTGGCTAGCACCCAATTCTGCCTGCGGTTTGGGGGCAGAAGCCTCGCAGGGGCGCTCTCCGTAGCCCGCAGCCTCCCTGTTCCACCCGGCTGTCTCGCGCCGCGGTCCGAGTCCCCGCTCCCCTTTGTTCTGTTCGTGAGCCTGGCAGGGGTCTTCCTCAGGAAGGCTACCCAGCGGTCTATCTCCGGTTAGCACTCTTGGTTAGGACCCTCAGTCTGCCCCAGGCGTTCAATCTCAGTCCTCCCCCTGAGCGCGTGGCCCGCCCCTCCCTGAGCAGTCCGCTGGCTCGTGGGGGATGGGGCGACCGGCCGCCGCTCCATTCTCCAAGGGGCTTAACTATTTATCGGCTTCTAAGTCCCGACTTTTATGCTCTTTGAGATTCGCCTCAGATCTCTCAGTTCCGCCAGTGAGAATGTTTCCTGACATTCATAAACCTTTATCTCTTTCGAGGCTCCCCTTCTGAGATGAATCTCAGTCCCTGCCTCTTTGCCTCTTTTTACTTTTTTTTTTTTTTCCTTTGGTCCTACCTTCTTTCGTGGCAATGGGCTGTCTTTCCAGATGCCTGAAGACCTCTGCCAGCATTCAGATGTTGATTTATGGAGTTTGTTCGGTATTTAAATGTTCCTTTGGTGTATTTGTTGGGGAGAGTGTGGACTCCGTGTCCTATTCCTCCGCCATCTTAGTCCCTCCCCTTGAATTATTTTCTTAATGATTTTCTCCCTTCTGTTTGTATTATCTTTTTTTTCCCTAGAACATCTATTATTTGGATGTAATCAAACAATTTTCTACTTTTACATTTTAGATCACTTTTCCTCTAGCTTTACAGTATATTCCCTTTATCTTAAAATTTTAATGCTGATATTTCCATTTTATTTTCTGTTTATGTTTTGTATTACTAAGAACTCCTTTTAACTTATATGATTGTTTTTTCTTGTATTTTATCTCTGTGCTTCTTTCATGTCTGTATTGTCTTTCTAAGACTATAAATATTTCCTTTTGTTTTGCTTTTATTATGGTCTCTATTTTATCCGAGCTGCTTTTATATTGTTTATCGCTTTGATCTCTGTATTCCATATGAGAGGGACTTCTCTAACTTAGAAGTTTTCCTTTAATTCTGGTGTCTGGTGAATGTGGTTTCGTCTTCGTGGTTGTGAATAGATAAAGAAGGTTATGTATGTGAATCTGGTTGACCAACAGGTCATCAACTCTGAGCTCTTGCCTAGGAGGGGTATTTGGGGGACCTCCTTCTTGTACTGGTTCAACATTCTTGTGCATAGTCATTTATGTCCTTTGTTTTTAGCATAGTATCCACACTCCTATTGCACTTCCAACCCCAGAGACCCTGTTTTTTACTTTCTTGAAGGGAATAAGCTTCCAGAATTTTATGGGGTGGCAGAAATCTCCCAGGATCAGGGTGTCTGGGGTGAATGAGAAGTTGCAATTCACTGGATTCTCAAACTACTTAAGCTATATACCTTCTCTTACTTTAGCCTCTTCTTGTTTCCTCACTGTCCCTCTCACAACCCTGCAGTTCCAAAATTGCCTGGGTGGGACTGGCATTTTTTTGATCTTGTTGATGATCCCATGATGTAACTTGTGTTGGTTTTCAGTTTTTTCTTCAATACTGACTTAGGAGTTAGCTTTTTCAGTTCTGCTGTTCACTAGGGAACAGCATTAAATGCATGTGTTTAATCTGCCATCTTGACCCATAGTTCAGTTGATGTAGTTTTAATGTTAAGCCTTTACCCATTCAACAAATATCTCCTGATTTCTATTAAGTAAGGAGTAACATCATCTTGCTTCCATAAATCTAAGGCAATTTTTTTGTACCATTAAGATACACTTTCTTTTTTATATTTAAGATAGTCAAGTTTTCTAGCAGTAAAACTACTAGGCAAAAATGGGGAATACTAGTTAAATTGGGAAAAGTATGTCAATTCTCATCTCTTTTTTTAAATTGGGATATAGTTGCTTTACAATGTGGTATAAGAAAGTGAATCAGCTATATGTATTCATATATCCCCTGCCTCCTGGGTCTTCCTCCCACTCCCCAATCTCATGCATCAAGGTCATCACAGAACTCTTAGCTGAGCTCCCTGTACTATAAAGCAGGTTCCCACTTAGTTATGCATTTTACACATAGCAGTGCACTTACATCAGTCCCAATCTTCCAATTCATCCCTCTGCCCCTTGCATCCACACATCTGTTCTCTGTCTGTGTTTCTATTCCTGACCTGCAAATAGGTTCATCTGTACAGCTTTTCTTATGCCACATAGAACTAAAGATATGACCCATCAATTCCATTGCTGGGCACCACGAGGAAACCAGAGTTGAAAATGACACCCCCCGCCCAATGTTCATCACAGAATTATTTACCATAGTTAGGATATGGAAGCAACCTAGAGGTCCTTTGACAGATGAATAGATAAAGAAGCTGTCATACATATACACAATGGATTATTACTCAGCCATAAAAATGGATGCACTTGACTCAGTTATAATGAGGTAGATGAACCTAGAACCTATTTTACAGACTGAAGTCAGGAAGAGAAAGACAAATATCATATATTAACTAATATATGGAATCTAGAAAAATGGTACTGATGAACTTTTCTTCAGGGAAGCAGTGGTGATGCAGACATTGAGAACAGACTTTTGTATACAGTCGGGGAAATGTGGGATGAATTGAGAAAGTAGCACTGAAATATATTACCGTTAAATAGCCAGTAGAAATTTACTGTATGACACAGGGGGCCCAAATCCAGTGCTCTTTGATAAGAGGTATGGAGTGGGATGGTGAGGGGAAGTTTGAAGAGGGAAGGGACATACCTATACCTATGGCTGATTCATGTTGATATATGGCAAAAACCAACACAATATTATAAAGCAATAATACTCAATTTAAAATTAATTAATATAAAAAAGAGTAAAGAAGACACCATAAAAAAAGACACTTGCATCCCAATGGTCATAGCAGCATTATTTACAGTCTCTAAGACATGGAAGCAACCTAAATGACCATTGATAGATGAATAGATAAAGAAGATTGGTACATAAATGCAATGGAATATTATTTGGCCATAGAAAAGGAACAAATTGGGTCATTTGTAGAGATATGGATGGACTTAGAGTCTGTCATGTCCAGTTCTAACTGTTGCTTCCTGACCTGAATACAGGTTTCTCAAGAGGCAGGACAAGTGGTCTGGTATTCCCATCTCTTTGAGAATTTTCCACAGTTTATTGTGATCCACATAGTCAAAGGCTTTGGCATAGTCAATAAAGCAGAAATAGATGTTTTTCTGGAACTCTCTTGCTTTTTCAATGATCCAGTGGATGTTGGCAATTTGATATCTGGTTCCTCTGACTTTTCTAAAAACAGCTTGAACATCTGGAAGTTGACGGTTCATGTATTGCTGAAGCTTGACTTGGAGAGTTTTAAGCAATATTTTACTAGCGTGTGAGATGAGTATAATTGTGTGATAGTTTGAGCATTCATTGGCATTACCTTTCTTTGGGATAGGAATGAAAACTTACCTTTTCCAGTCCTGTGGCCACTGCTGAGTTTTCCAAATTTGCTGGCATATTGAGTGCAGCACTTCCACAGCATCATCTTTTAGGATTTGAAATAGCTCAACTGGTTGCAAATAGGAAAAGGAGTATGTTATCCTGCTTATTTAGCTTATATTCAGAGTAAATCATGAGAAACGCTGAGCTGGAGGAAGCACAAGCTGGAATCAAGATTGCCAGGAGAAATATCAGTAAACTCAGATATGCAGATGACACCACCCTTATGGCAGAAAGTGAAGAAGAACTAAAGAGCCTCTTGATAAAAGTGAAAGAGGAGAGTGAAATAGTTGGCTTAAAGCTCAGCATTCAGAAAACTAAGATCATGGCATCTGGTCCCATCACTTCATGGAAAATTGATGGGAAAACAGTGGAAACAGTGGCTGATTTATTTTTTAGGCTCCAAAATTACTGCAGATGGTGACTGTAGCCATGAAATTAAAAGACACTTACTCCTTGGAAGGAAAGTTTTGACCAGCCTAGACAGCATATTAAAAAGCAGAGACATTACTTTGCCAACAAAGATCCATCTAGTCAAGGCTATGGTTTTTCCAGTGGTCACATATGGGTGTGAATATTGGACTATAAAGACAGCTGAGCGCCAAATAATTGATGCTTTTGAAGTGTGGTGTTGGAGAAGACTCTTGAGAGTCCCTTGGACTACAAGGAGATCCAACCAGTCCATCCTAAAGGAGATCAGTCCTGGATGTTCATTGATAAGACTAATGCTGAAGCTGAAACATAGGTTTGGGTTGACTCCAGGAGTTGGTGATGGACAGGGAGACCTGGCATGCTGCTGTTCATGGGGTCCCAAAGAGTCGGACACAACTGAGTGACTGAACTGAACTGAAGAGTCTGTCATACAGACTGCAGTAAGTCAGACGGAGAAAAACTTATTTACCTCTTAATTCCATTCATATCTTAGTAGCTTCATCTTCAGCTGTCGTACTAGAGAATGATATAAAGAAATTAAAATATTTTCTACACTGTTTTTTCCTCCAATGTTAAAAGAATTACTAAACCAGGGACTTATCCTTAATCACCTTAATCACTCTCTATCTCACACTCCCCAATCCAAGCATTCACTAAATTTATATTATTTTACCTTCTCAATATCTCTTGCATCTGTTCTGTCAAATGAAAAAAACTAAAATGATTCAATAATGAATTTGATGTTCTGTATTTAGGGAAAAGCAATCCATAGGCTGGGGAGTACAGGGCCTCGTAAGTAGTGGAGCACTCCTTCTGATGGCTTTGGGCACAAGTGAGTTTTATAGACTGTGAGAGGAAGCAATATGGACACAGAATGATTGGCTAGGCAGGCAGGGACCTCATTGTAAGGTTAGCAGGTCCTATTTTCTGTTAGCTAAAGCTGAGTTGGATACTTGTGACTTGTATATGTGAGGTTTCCTTGACCATGAGGTATTTCCCTTAAGTGTAGCTTGATTTGGGTTTGGATTTGTGGCACAGACAGGCCACTGGGTTGAGATCCACTTTGTGAGCCCCAATGCATAAATTAATGTTACCAGTTCCTTCTGTATGTTCACTGCCTCACGCCCCTCAGATTCATTCACTGCCTGTCTCCCAGGCTGAATTTTCTCAAAAACAAATATGATCATGTCAAATTATTCTATAAAACTCCCAAATGAATCATTATTGCTTACTCAAGTCCAAACTTAAAAGCAGCATGGTGACAGCTGAAAAAACATTCCCACAAGTCTCTTCAACCTCATTTTCCACTGTGGCCTTTCTGGCACCAGGCACTTTGGTGAGTTCACACACATTTTTGTGTTTGCATATTTATGTCCATTCTTTTCTTGAAGACATCCTTCAAGACCTGCTTCGTTACCTTCAGGAATCTCTCACCAACCCTCCCAATGTTGGGCTTGAGTTCCTTTTCCAAACTTCCAAGCACTCTGCCCCATTCCAAGATACCAACCTGCATTGCCATGGATTGCCTACATTTCCATACTTGATTAGAATTGTCCTGTTTTTCTATTCTGCATGTCCTGTATAGTATCTGACTCTTACTAAAATGTTTCCTGCTATGATAATGTTGAAACTGAGGGCCACCAACCAAAATCATATATATATATATTCTCTTAAGGGGCTATTTTACTCACTTCTATAAATACTTGAGCCATTTTGATTTGACGTTCACTTGTTGGCCTGGGACTGAAGTAACATTGTTGTTTGTTGTTTTGTGTGTGCTCTTTAACCTCTTTGGGCTGCAATTATGTCATTTTTATAGGTATTTGATTAGATCACTATAATTCAACTCTAAGAATTCTATTTTCTTTATAATCTCCCTGCCCTTTTCTGCTCCTTTCCACACATGTACCCACTTTTCTGGTATCTCCAAACTAAAGCTTACTCTCAGCAAGTTGTCATCAACTCCATTCAAGATTTTAGCTAAAAATTTCAGATACACTCTCATATGTATTTGCATTACTAGACTATACAGAACTTTGGATGTCTGAAGTCTGATAAATTCCAAAGGTTGAAGCTTCCTATGGAAGGAGGATTTTATAATGCCTGTTAGTTTGTTGGACAAAGATATTCCACCAGGTACCCCTCCCCTCATCACCTAATCGACCTTATAGCATGTCTTAGGCATATGTGTGGGTTGTAAACTATTGTGTCCAATTCCTGTTGCTTGTTTTAAAATTTTATGTCAACCAGTGTCCCTGGGGATGAAAACTGGGTAAAAATGGTTGTCTTGCCTCCCATGAGATCTGAAGAATACTGACTTACTTTAGTGAGCTTATTCAGTGAACAGCAAGCACCTAGAAAGGTAAACTGATTATAGAGATAAAGCAGTTAGGATATCTTAGGAGAACAGACATTTATATGCATTGAGAAAGGAAAAAAACAAGCAGTTATTTTTTTCTGTAAAAAGAGAAACATCTCAGTGGAAAGAGATTGTTCGTTCACATTTCCAAGTCAGCAAGCTTCCTTCACAGCCACATCATGCATCAAACTGAGAAGGGAGAAGGGAGGCTCTTTTTTTCTTTTTTCTTTTTTTGGTCCCTGATGTGCACAAGGTCCCTTGAGATAGATGATCTTAGAGCAGGGAAGATCATACTAGCAAAAATAACAACAATGCATCAGTGATTCTCAAAAGCATCTGTGAGACAGAGTATGCTTTATAAAGGACATTCACTTCTATTCTATCTCATCTGACCATTATGACAACCCCAGGAGGTACATATGGTGAGTATTACTATCACTATTTTACACATGAAAATCCTGAGCTGTGGAGGAGGAAGGGTTCTTTGTGCAGAATCACAGAGCTAGTTAGTAGTAGCTTTGGAGCCAGAGTCCAGATTTTCTAAGAAACGTTGTCACATAAATAAAGTATCTGCACTGCATGCACATAGAAATGTCCAGGACATGGAGTAAGCCCAAATCTGCCTCTCATTTGGGAGTTCAAGTCAGTGGCCCTGGAGATGTTCAGATTCACCTCGAAGTTCTCAGAAAAGGACAGCAGTGCAAATTGGGAAATTCCTTGGCAGTAGTTCATCAACACCTGTCACCTGTCTTAGCTAGAAGAATCAGTATCTTTCTTTTCCTATGTTAGCTGCTGTGCTTGTAAATTTACAGAGAGAAATTAAAGATTTGTTTGATGGACTTAGAGGAATTTCAAATAGTTTCACTTCTTTCTTTGTGCAAAGAAGAGCACCAGTGGCCTGGCTCCCAGGGGTATTACCTGGTGTTTTTGACCTGGTAGCCAAAGAATCTGCTTATTCTACTGGATGAAAGAAGAAGAAATGTTGTCCAATTTTTTAAATTACCATGAACTCCCCTGCATTTTTATCCTATCGGTTTAGAATCCAGGTTCATCAGTTTTGGAGGTATAGTATGAATCCTTCATTGAAAAGGGCAGGGAATTGAGATTCAGAAAGCTGAAGGAGTCACCCAAGTCAAGGTTAACATTAGAGATGAGACTAGAATCAACAGGCATAATAATAGTTTCTAGCTACCCTTTTCTTAACATCTACTGTGTCCTTGCTACTGTAATATGTACTTATGTATCTGTAACTATATTGACTCTCATGCCTCAAAATTGAAGGCCCTTATTCCCATGTTTTTGGCTGAAATCTGAGAGTCCTTAACATAACAAATTTATATCTTGTTTCTGCTACAGTCTGGTGTGGATTAGTGGGTGACAGGTTGGGTGGATGGGTACTCTCTCTTCTTATAGTTACTAAAGACCCAGAATGAGAGCATTTTTCAACTTCTATAGATGACCCACATGAAGCACACACTTCCATGTTTGCTGGAGTAGGAGGGGGACACACAGAGAACTCTTACCCATCTCTGTACTTGGGCTCATACGAGTGTCACATCACTTTGGTTCATGGCTCCTCCACCAAATCAGTCATATGGACCAGTCTATCTCCAGAGTGGCCAGAGTGATATTTCTAAATATATATAAAAACAGCGTGGTTGGGGCTGGTGCACTGGGATGACCCAGAAGGATGGGACAGGGAGGGAGATGGGAGGGGGGTTCAGGATGGGGAACACATGTACACCCATGAAGGATTCATGTCAATGTACGGCAAAATCAATACAATATTGTAAAGTAATTAGCCACCAATTAAAGGCCGGGGTCCAGCCCCGGCGGGTCCGGGGGTCTTGAGGGATGAGTGGCGTCAGCGGAAGAACTGAGCTGAGTCGACGTGTGGTGATGGAGCAGTCTCTATTGCTGTTAATTTGTGGGATGATGGAGAAGTCTCTCTTTATTCTTGTTGGTTTACAGTTTTATAGCCAAAAGACATCTCCATTACATCATTACATCACCTATCATTCTATACAATTTTTTGATTTCTACCTTCCATAGCAACCTTATCATTGAGTTCATTCCCCAATCTATCATGAAACATTCCCCTTGCAAAAGTCAGATTTCTATGTAATTAGATTTAACAATTGTATGTTTACCATTTGAATGTCTTCAGTATACTTCATTCAATCATGATAAGTACATCAATCTAAGTAGAAAGGTTACATTTCTCTTATCAGGTACAACTATGTAGAAGCTAGAGGGAAGGGCTAAAGCTTGAGACTGTTTATTCTAGTAACCTACTCCAGTTCTAACGAGGAAAGAGGAAAGAGACAGTTTAGAAAGAGGAAAGAGGACTAAGACAGTTTAGGAAGAGGAAAAAGGACTAAGAGACAGTTTAGGAAGAGGAAAGAGGACTAAGAGACAGTCAAGCAGCACTGCTTCAGCAATAAAACCCTATCAACCTTATATAACTACTATAATGAATTCCTATGTCTACATTATTCTAAAGCAATCAATATCTCCAACTATGCTGGCCACTATTATGAGCATTCCTAATTCCCATTCCAGCCTGGTTTCTTCAAGGAAGGGAGCCTCCTCCGTGGAGTGGTCAGGGAGTGGGAGGTGGAAAGGTGACCCAAGTACAAGCCTTTTTGGTGGTGGCCTTGCCATGACCCCCAGAGAACTCTTGGTAAACTCCCCAGTAATAGTAGGAGGAGTAGTAATCTATTTAAATGTCCCTTTCATTCCTCCTTAGCCCCCGGGGAAAGTGATCCACCTTCCCAGATCCTCTGGTCGATAAGGTCTGGGGGGATTATGTCAGGACAAATTCTTTCCAACTGGGACTGACCTACTGAGATGAGCCAATGTTCCGAGCATGGACAGAACTTCCAAGAAAAATACCAAGGGGGGCCTAGCTCAGGATGCCCCGATAAAGAAAGTCAGCTTTGCAATTTCTTTCTTAGTCTCGTGACCTTGTCATCCGAGCAAGGGGGCATCCTCATGGCTCCCAGCAATTAAAATAAATAAATTTATATTAAAAAATAAAATATGCATCTTGTTACTTCACAACTCTAACGGAAATACTACTTCCTTTCTATCACCTTAAGCTAAAACCAAGCTGTTGCATAATACTTCTGACCTTATTTAATCTGGCCCTTTCCATCCTCAGGCCACCATCCACAAACTCATGTTACTTCATCACATGTGCTGAAAGTCCTTGACTATTTCAAGCACTTCCTTGTCTCAGGACCTTTCTATATTCTTTTCCCTCTTCTCCCTTGTTCCTGTACTTTCCCTCTGCTTGGCTCTTTCTCTTGTATTCTTCATGTTTCAGCATCAGTGTCATCTTTGACCACCTGTAAGTTCTCTGTAAAACCAACTGTCATTTCAGGGGGGCTCTGAAGAGCTCTGGTACCATAGTCCTTTATGCCTCAGTGCAGAGAAGAATTCATCAAGAGCAAAGTAGTAGATAAGAAGTGAATTATTAGAATAGGATGCTTCTGAGGTTTATAAGTGGGCAGGTGAGGAATGCCATGGCCCCAGAACCTAGTGAGCTATGATGATATAATCAAAGGAAAAGTGGGAAGAGGGAGAAGATCTCCTTTGTCTTTCTTGAGCAGATGCCATATTTTCATCATTAGGTCCTTTTCCAGGTTGTGCAGGGGAATTTTCTTGTCTCTGCATGGTCAAACTAGGTCCACAAATTATTATTTTTAATGTGTGCAGGGAGCATGTCTGAGTTCACTAGGCAGGATGTGGGTCTCTTGCTACCATTGTTTCATTGTTTCGGGGCATGTCCTGTGCTTCTGTTGCTTGGTTTTGTTGCTAAGCAAGACTACTTGGTTTTGTGGTTAAGCAGACCTACTTTCTCAAGTATTCATTAATTTAGGTCTCCCATATCTTTCTACTTATAATCCTCAAGTGGGTTTAACTATTTAATTACCTATTTCATCCCCTCATTCTGTCCCTATCACCTGTTCATAGAGATTGTGGCTGTTTTGTTCTCATTATATATTTAGTACATCATGCAAGACCTGGCAGAAAGAAGATACTCAATAAATATTTGTAAAATGATTACACACAAGAGTGAATGAACAGATATTGTATGTATCTCATATACAATACTATACTTTGTCTTCAAAAGCACAGTGATGTAGGCATAGCAGCTAAATCACTTAGGATAGGAACTGTGCATAATAAGTTTTTTAGTAATGTTATTGTGATAATGATGGCTATTTTGTAGGTAATGATAATTCCAAGTATTTCTAACTCATTACTTGCCTATTGCACATTGTCAATGATAATATGTTTTTATCTTTTTTAATATTAAAGTACACAATAGAAGTAGAAACCTAAGCTTTGAGTGATAGAATGTGAAGAAGCTTTTTTCATTAAAATGATGGAGTGATAATATTTTCAAATAAAAAATCAAATATAGTCTGTCAAATGATTTTTGTGTCATTTTCAAGAGTAGAGAAACATCTATAAGAGGAGTTTTGACACCATTGTATTGACATATCTAGGCCAATTCGATGGTTTGAAGGACAATGCCATGGAATATATGTAATTAGAACTCTCATGGAAATTCCAAGACAGATGGTTATCACCTAGTTAGAACGAAACAGAATAAAAAGTCATTGGAAGTTTGGTAAGCCTATTTTAAAAGGTTACCAGTGAGCAATGCATCAGTCATGTAAGAATTCTATGTACATACATTTATTTTTAACCTGGAATATTTTGTATAAACTTGATCAAGTTAACAAATCCTCCCTAAAAGCTTTTCGGCAATTCTTTAAGTACTACTACTTGCCATGATTTTAAAATCATTTAGAGAAGTCATTTCATTGGAATAATTAAAGTAAAACTCATTACTGAGTTTTCTTAACAATGTAACTTTCAGATGAAGTCATACTAAATATTTCCCTGTCTATTACAGCCATCTCCTTAATAACATTTGTCAGCATATATTATACACTAAAATTATTTATGATATTTTATTATTGCTGACTTTGATTTAATTACATTGGAGTTTAAAAGAAAAGGCACATAACCTGAGAGGGTCACAAACACTTGGTTATAGTACGTTTGTATGAAAGGGGATCTTTCCTCTTGTCTCTGCCTCTACTTCCACCTGCTTCCTCACTTCTAAAACCAGATATAAAATTGTATGGTGCCATCTATTCTGTGTGTGTGTTTGTGAATGAATGTGTAATCTATTCTTAATCCCATCTTCAGAAACTGCTGTGGGCTGTCCTCAAAAATTTGCTCCTGAAAATAAATAACAAACCCTCTCAGTCACAAATTAACCCCAATCTTTTTTTTTTTTTTTTTTTTGGCCCTTGGCCCTTATGTGCAGCTTATGGAATTTTAATTCCCTGACCAGGGATCGAACCTGGGTCCTCGTCAGTGAGAGCATGGAGTCTTCACCATTGTACCACCAGGGGATTCCCTTTGGCTTTTTAAATACTGTGTCTCCTCTAAGTCTTTAAGAGGTGAATATGTCCATCAAAAATGTTTCAAATTAGAACTCGGAACCCTCTGAAAGGAACTGTTTGCCCATTTGGAGAATACCTTCTCTGGTGAATGATATGACTTCTAATGGAGATTGAGTGACAGTTTCTCCCAACCACTGTATTTTTTTTTTTTTTTTAATATACAGGAAGCTAATAGTCACCTCTTTTAAAACTTTGAATTATCCTTATACTCCCTGGCCATGTTTAAGGTTTCTGGCTGTCCAGGGCATTGTGTCACTTGTATTATGCTCAGTGGTGTGTGTGAGGGTGCAGTCAGGTAGTCAGCACTGGGGGGGAGGGGGTTGCTGGCCCATCCTCTCTCTTCAGTGACACCCACTCCCTCAGCTGGGGGCCCAGTCTGGAGCTACCAGGCACTCCACACCCTCCTGGTTCAGACCTACCCTATTTATTAAATGAACTTTCAAGAAAACACATGGGAAATTCCTTCTCTCAATATACAGATAGATCATAAGATTTTATATTCCAGCCTTCCTAAGGCATTTGAGTAATTGCAGAACTCTAAACTTTAAGTCAAAAGAATTTATCTTTGTCATTTACAATCAGAAAAAAATGAAAACAATTTAAAATACTCACATATAGGGAATTAAGTAAATGACATGCACATGATATTATGTTACTACATATTAAAATTACATTTACAAGATGTTTTTACTTTTTAATATAAAATTATAAATATTTTAAACATGTAGAATTTTAATGGCAAGAAAATGCTTATGCCATGTGTTGAGCAAACAACAGGAAACAGTACAGTAAGATGTCAAGTCCTCAGGAGTCCTGTGAGATGGCTGGAGGGAGAGGGCTGGAAAGATGCGGGCCTGCAATCTTGAGGAAGAGTGCTTTCAAACCAGTGTGCGGGGCCAGCCAGAACCTTGATGGACCTGGGAGTCTGGCCAGAAACCTGAGCGGGAAGGAATGCCCTCCCAGAAGGAGCTGGCAGAGCATAGCACCACGGACACAAGGCTCTAGGAGGGCAGGAAGGAGCCCCCTGACCAGGGACATGCCCCCGGCGGTGGGGCTGCTGCTCTCCATGGCCCTCATGAACGTCCTCCTCTATCTCTGCCTCGACTAGCTCGTTATCTCATCCCAGCACTCGGTGGAGGACCCTGGCCACTGCCCCCACCCCCCACTCCCCAGCCACTTCAGCTTGGGGCAGACAACCAACTGTTCCCTGCGGCTGTCCTCTGAGAAGCTGAGGACAGAAGTGAGGCAGCTGAAGCGTGTCACGGAAGGAGCTGAGAAGAGAGTGTTTCTGTCGGAGTGGAAGGAATGCAAGGTGGCCCTGTCCAGGTTCACCAGGCTAGAGGTGAGAGATGACTTCCTGCACGGGCTGTGGATGCTGCAGGCATTGCAGAGCAAGCATGTGGTCACGCTGCTGGGCTACTCCGAGAATGATAACGTCATCCTCACCCACTCCTTAGGCTCCCTGGGCAACCTGGAAGCGATGATGAATTTCTCCAAGTACTGCAGACTGTGGCAGTACAGGCTGCAGCTGGCCCTGGGCAATGTGGCCATCCTTGGCTTCCTGCACCCCAGCCCCCTGGGCATGCTGGTCACGTGCAACTCCAGCGGCCTGTCCAAGACACTGTCCCAATACCTGCTGACCGCCAACTTCAGCATCATGCTCAATGGCCTGGACACCTTGGCCCTGGTGAACTGCAGCTAGACCTTGGTGAAGTGTGGCCACAGGAGCTCCGTGGGGACTTCCTGGCCCAAGAGCAGCTGTGGCCCTTTGGAGAGGATGACCTTTCAGGACAACCTCATGCCCACCTATGACAAGAAGAGAGGCATCTGGAAGATTCCAGACGTCTCCAATTTCCTTCTGGGGCATGTGGGAGTGACATGGTCCGATTCCACTTTTTTTGATATTCACAAGGTGTGTAAGATCCAGGAGTCTGCAAAGAGACCCACTGCTCAGAACGTCCTGGACACTTACCAGAAGGTTCTGAATCTACTCAGAGACACCTTGGCATCTCAGACGAGAGATGCTGTAAAAGCTAGTACGGTTATTGCTGCTGCTGCTGCTAAGTCGCTTCAGTCATGTCCGATTGTGTGCAACCCCCTGGACGACCCACCAGGCTCCCCTGTCCCTGGGATTCTCCAGGTAAGAATACTGGAGTGGGTTGCCATTTCCTTCTCCAATGCATGAAAGTGGAAAGGGAAAGTGAAGTTGCTCAGTCATGTCTGACTCTTTGCGACCCCCAATGGACTGCAGTCCACCAGGCTCCTCCATCCATGGGCCCCTCCAGGCAAGAGTACTGGAGTGGGTTGCCATTGCCTTCTCTGAGTACAGTCGTTGAGGGGTGGGAATCAGGGAACAGCTGGAAGAGTTGCGTGGGTTTTGCCCTGATGTAAGGTGTTAGTGGTTCTGCCCCGGGTTCTTCCTCTCCTGACGCCTGAGGGGCGTTGCTAAGCAAGAGCACATGGGCTTGACAGGAGTCTGGCTGCAAGCAAAGGTGGAGAGAAGCAGTGAGTCTGACCAGTATCTGAAGGAAGTAACAAAAATGGAGCTACAAAGAGATGTTTCTAACAACTAAATCTGTAAGCTTGTAAGCAATGTGAGTAGAGAGGTTTTTAAGTGGCAGGGTGTGGAAGAGACAAGCAGTATTTCTCCCTTTGTCAGGTGAGTATCTGCAGTGTACTTCATGGTACCAAGGAGACATCACTGTGTTTCAGATTTCTGCTCAGGGATAGGTCTGTGTCATCCACGTCTCAGCAAGCTAGCATGCTTTCTGAAACCTTGAGTGAATAAGGAACATTTAAGATAATGCGTATGACGGAAATCATATCTCTGTTACTACTGCCTTGGATGGTGCTTGTGAAATCCCTCTTTACCTTCCAGCTGAATATTTATTCTGTGTTCAACATTAATTATTGTGAACATTTTATACCAACAGTGTCTGTCACTCACTCGTTACTGGAAGGCGCAGAGCCCTTCCACTTGAGTCGCTTGATTGAACCCTTGAGAAATCTCTTTCCTTGGTCGCTGTCATCCTCGTTTGCAGGAGAGGAAGGATTTGGTGTATATTCATCATTACCAATAAGGGGATGAAAGCTGGCACTGAGGGCAGAAACGCTGTGCACAGGCCTCCTGGTCACCAGAATTACAGAGAGCTGGCCCCACCCCACCCGGCAGACTCAGACTCAGTGTCTGAGTGGAGTCTTTGCATTTCTCACTGGTTCCCTGGTGATATAGCCAGTACTGCCAGTCTGGGTACCGCATTTTGAGAACCAATGTCCTTACCTATCAGGCAGGCAGTCCAGGCAATGGACAAGGAATATGATTGTATTATCCTTATACTCTCGCCCATGGTGATTGGGTCCTGTGAGTCCTGTGGTTGGTTAGAGAATGCACTTTTCCAGAGTATATTAACTGCTGCTCTTTGTTATAAACATGCTACCAGAACCCACTAGGATGGCTGTAATCAAAAGGATGGACAATAACAAATGTCAGTGAGGATGCAGAGAACTGGAACCATCATACATCACTGGTAGGAATGTTAAATGGTCCAGCTGCTTTGGGAAACAGTCTGACTGTCCTCAAAAGGTAAAAAATAGAGTTACCATGATCCAGCAGTTCCACTCCCCAATATTTGCCAATGAGAGTTGAAAACATGTCCATAAAAGAAGTTGGACACAAATATTCATAGCAACATTATTCATAATAGACAAACGATGAGGATAACCCAAATGTCCATCCGCTGGTGAACAGATAGAAGAAAATGTGGTCCATCCATACAAAGAGGTAACATTCAGCCATGAAAGGAGTGTAGCACTTATGCATGCTCCAACATAGATGAACATACTAAGTGAAAGTAGCCAACACAAAAGGCCACATGCCATATGATTCCATTTGTAGGAAATGTCCAGAATCAACAAACTCACAGAAATAGAAAATAAATGAATGGTTTCACAGGGGCTGGCAGGGGCTTGGAGTTGAAGAATGAGGCGTGCTTGCAAATGGGTACAGGGTTTCTTCAGGGGTGATGAAAATTTCCAGAAATGATAATGGTGATGGTTGCACAACTCTGCATATAATAAATAACGCTGAATTGCATAAAAGGGGGAAATTGTGTAGTTTGTGAATTATATCTCAATAAAGCTGGAAAAAAAATAAAATATCACAGAAAAAGACTGAAAGTGAATATTTGCCTTTGTGTGGTGAGATTATGGGTTTTATTTTAATTACTGAAATATTCCTGTATGGTTTTTGCTGTGAGGAAAACATAATATAAGTGTAAAAAGAAGAAAGGAACAGATTGCCAATTGGGGGATTTTTAAAACCAGTTTCTGCCTGTGTGTGTGTATGTGTATGTGTATCCAGCTATGTTTGTCTATTTCCACCTACACTGTTTATTTGGTAGGAAGTGTTGCAAGTTTTCCATAAGCCACGACTGGGGAAGATTTGCTTTGCCTTTCCACAAAGTTGGCTCTGGCTAAAGCACTCAGAGATTTAGACCTGGATTTATGTAAGTCTTACCTTACTAATACATGGAACCCTTTGGATTTCAGCCTCCCTAGCATCCTCTGTATTGCTGAGGAATGCAATTTTTGGCCCTCTTACTTCTCCATATAGAGAAAAGAGAACTTTGGCATCAAATTAACTTCAGTTGCAGCAGACTCCACTGATTGCTAGTGGTATGACCCCTGGCTATCTACCTCGGTCAGTAAGCAACGGCCTTCTCATCTGTTAAGCAGTAAAGAACACTGTCTTGTTCTTGTAGGGTAAAAATGAGGAGACCCAGGTGAAAAAAACCTTAGCACAAGTTCTCAGAAATGGAGAGTCACTTTATTTCTTTTGTCTTATAATTGCATCATGCTTCTAAAATCAAGCATCCTGATAGAGAAGATTTTTTGAAGAGTGGAGTCGGCCTTTCATTTCTTAAGATGGAGGTTTTTTTTTTTTTTATTTCTTAGGAGTCTTTTTGGTTCCACTAAATATGCCCAAACTCTTGAGTAAACAAAGTCCCAGCTTTATTCAAATAAGCCTTGGTTTTTCTCAGGAGAATAGTGGGTTTTCTTCTCCAAGTTAATAGAATAAAAAACTTCAAATGTGTTTTCTCCACAAAGACTAACTTAATTATGCTAGAGGCTTTTTCTATTTCCTGATGGGACCTAAGGAGACCATGACTATTAATAACAGTACTAATTGTTTAAATCCATTTATTAGGAAAACAAAGTTCTTATTTTCTTACCATTATCATTTTTTTAATGAAAAGAATTAACTTAAATCACATAGCTCTTGTGGTTTTTTTTTTTTTTCCCCATCTCTAAGCTTGGTGCCATTTTGTTTCAGTATTAAATACAAATCTCATCTAAAGCCTTTTGCAAAGTAGCTTATTTCTATTATTCTCAAGCCCAGTCAAACCCCATATTGATAGCATCCTCAGTCTCCCTGAGTCCCTGAGCCAAAGTTGACAAACACATAGAAGATAGCCTGAGGTAAAAGGTAACTTACTCCATTTCTTTCAGAGTAGATTTATTTCTTCATAGAAATTAGTTGAGGACTGATTTTTTTCTTTTCACACTGGTGCTTCACTCTGCCTCCTGGTGGTTGAACAATACTATTTTTTTTATTTTTTTTTTTTACTGTCTTTTGGAAATACTGCTCATGGCTCCTGTGGGCAATAGGAGCAGAGAGTCTACAAAAGATAAGGTCTCAAATCTCTTCAAACACTTCACATGCTCGCTCTGCTGCCAAGCCATTAAGCAAGGCAAACTCCTCTCCCATATGGGTTGTTAACTTTTATTTCTTCAGTGCTGCTCTTAAATATGGCTTGCCTGGCCTCTAGTTTCTTTCTGGATTGAGAAGAGAGGCCCTGGCATCTGCTTTGATTACAGCAAGGTTTGATAGTCTCCTGGCCCATCTCAGGTGCACCATGACATGTAGCTTCCTCCTTTTGGACTCATTCATCCATTCATAAATTCATTTTCCCAATCCAACAAATTTATTTTAATCACCTAGTATCAACCATTCTAGGTGCTAGAGATATTTTAGTGAATGTAGCAAGTATAAAAAAAAAACTTCACCTTTCTGGCGTGTATTATCTAGTGAGGGGAGGGAGTGGAGAATATTGCTATATGTAGTATATTTGAAAGTGATAAGTGCTTTAGAAAACTGTAGAACAGAGTGATGGAGATCAGAAAGTTCAAGTGGAGAGGTTTACAGTGTTATCACAGGTTTATCAGTGTTATTACAGTGTTAAGGTGGTCAGTGTAGAGTCTATTGAGAAATGGCAGATGAGTCAAGATTTGAAGGAGGTGACAAAGTGAGCCAGAAGTCATTTGGGGAAAGAATTTTCCAGGCCAAGGCAAAAGTCTTGTGGTGGGAAGAATCAAGGTGCACTTATTTAAAAATATTAATATTTTTGGCAGTATTAATCACTGGGAAGTCAGAGATGAATCAAGTATGTTTCTTGCTTCCAAGAAGTTTATAAACTTGTAAAGGATCCAAAATAGACAATTTCAGTATATCATAACTGTTGATAAAACATAAAGCTAAAGATGCTAGGGGTGGTATAGCATACTTGTAGGATGCTATAAGAATGCAATAGGAGCATAAGAGAGATTTGAGGAAGGTAACACTGCTAATCGTTTCTCTTTGTAGCATTTTCTAAACAAGATTTGATAGAGTATAGACTCATCACAGAAAAATATAGTATTTCTCTGATGAAAAGTATTCAAACTAGTTTAGGAAGGTCTGTATAAAACATCCCATTTTTGTAACTTGTCTCATAAAAAATAGTTTACTGAAGGATCTGAGAAATTCTCAGTAAAGAAATGATTTCACTTAGCTTTGTGATCTTCCAAAGGTTATTAATGAATGGAATCCTTGGAAAAGTCTTCTCTAAATAAAGCTCCATGTAGACAGTCATTCATGGTAGTGTTGAGTCACATGGCTGGGCCACCTGAGCCCGAGATTAGAGTCAACCTGAATTCAACCCAAATATATCCTATCTTCATTCCTCATTTTCCTCATCCATAAAACGAGAAGTTTGTCCTAAATGGCCTTTAAAAAAATCATGGTACCTGATCAGATTGAGCCCATTGAATTCTTTTCTTAAGGCCATATGACAGGCCTGGTATAGACTGACTTATCCCATAACTGTTATTCCAGAAGTATACATTGAGTAGATACTATGAGCTGTGCAGAGTTCTAGATTCTGACGTTACAACAGTGAAAGCTATGGGCAGTGCCCCTTTGGGGGTGTACAGTCTATTAAGGGAGACAGATAATGAAAGTGTAAACATATCTATAAGAAAATTTCAGCGAGTGATAGGTACCAGGAAGAATCAGCAACAAACCACACAGGAATGGGAGGGAGAGTAATTGGAGGTGAGAAGACCTATGTTAGATTGGACAGTGAGGGGACGGAGCTGAGCTGAGGCCTGAGAAATAAAAGGAACCGGTCATGCACTATGTGGTCAATCTTCCAGGCAGAGGAGAGGATGGATGCAAAAAATATCTGTAGTGAAAAGAGTGATGTGCTTCAAGTTCAGAAAGAAAGTCAGCATAGAAAGAAGGCAGTGGACAGAGGTGAATGGGTGTGTCAGGACTTGGCAAACTTTTCTGTAAAGGTCCAGACAGTGAATAGGTGAGGGTCTGTGGGCCACGCTTGTGTTTCTAGCAACTACTCAACTCTGTCACTGAAGCCAAAGCAGACACAGAACTTAAAGTCTGGTATGGTTGTGTTTAGACAAAACCGTATTCACAAAACACCGTGGGTCAGATAGAGAGCCATAGTTTGCAGACTCCTGGGGCAGGACATCAGACTTTAGGTGATTGATAGTGACCAGATCATGTAGAACCACATAGTGAGAGAATTAGAGGAAGGAGCTTCAATTTCATTCAAGCATAAGGAAGATTTTCAGAAGGTTTTTAGCAATATAATAATGTGACTTTCAGAGAAGGAAATGGCATTTCACCTCAGTATTCTTGCCTGGAGAATCCCGTGGACAGAGGAGCCTGGAGAGCTACATTCCATAATGTTACAAAAGAGTTGGACATGACTTAGAGACTAAACAACAGAACCAATGTGACCAGATTATGTTATAAAAGGCTACACTAACTGTATTTGGTGAATGGATTGTAGGGGAAAGACTCCAAGCCAGAATAAAAGGTCATGTGATGGTTATAAAAGAACAAAGAATGTGATCTTTGGCCTCAACAAGCCCACCATTTATGTGGGCAGACATGGTAGAGAATGAGAATGCTTAAATATCAATGTATTAAAGTCTCTGCAAAGGCTTGCTGAAAAGAAATTCTTTCAGCTTTGTTCCTCATAGTGCTGGTGTATATTGAGAATCTCTAAGTAGGGACTACAATGTATGTGTGTGTGTGTGTGTAATTTGGTGATTGGTATAATCCTGTTCTATTTGTACAGAGTAACTCCTTTATGAGATTAGTTTTTATTAGCTTTTATTATAGGATTCATTAGGAAATGTATAGGGTTAATTCCAGGGATAAGAAATAAAATGTGAATTGTCTTGAATACCAGACAGTTTATACTTGTGATACTGCATGTTTCTTTTCTAATGTCCTGCTATTTAGTCCCTTTCAGTCTTGCTAGTAAGTAGTTCATAGTGACACTTAGTCATTCATTTGTTCATTCATGCACTTATTCATCACATTAAAAAGTATATGCATTGTGCTGGCCAGGTCCCTGATCAGACGAGAAAAAAATAGCTTTCTTCTTCACAAGCTTCCAGACACAAAAAGCTACCTTGGAATATATCCATGACTAAGCAGAGGAGAGACTACCTAAATTCTTGTTGATTGATGGAATAGACTTTAATGCTTAAGAAAGAGTTTAGCCTATATTGTTCAGTTTGACAGCCACTAACCAAATGTGGCTATTGAGCCCTTGAAATGTGACCTGTCTGAACTCAGATGTTCTGTGAAATATAAAATATACACTGGTTTTGAAGATTTAATAAAAATAATGAAAAATATTAATAATTCAACAATTTTATTACACATTAAAATGGTAGTGGTTCAGATATAAGTTGAAATATATTATAAAATTAATTCCAACCCTTTATTTTAACTTTTTAAAATCTGACTACTAAAAACATTTAAATTACACATGTGGCTCACATGGTCTAGATTCACTCAGCTGGATGTCTAATTTCATGGCTCCTTGGCTCCTGGAATGCCCATTTGAATTAGTCTACAATAGACTTCCATTCTGGAACCAGGTAAGGAAATATTCAGCATCAGGTTTTAGGGCAACTCAATCATGACAGGTATTTACCAACAGAGAGAGCCCTGGGTTCCACCTGACTGGTATACTCCCACACTCATGATGGAAACCATTGAGAAAAAGCTGAGTTCATTGAGATCAACAGCAAATGTCCTAAACTGTATTGAAAAGTAAAGTGAAAGTGTTGTTCGCTCAGTCCTATCCAACTCTTGACAATCCCATGGACTATAGCCTGCTATAGTCCAGCTCTCTGTCCACTGAGTTCTCCAGGCAAGAATACTGGAGTGGGTAGCCATTCCCTTCTCCAGGGGATCTTCCCAACACAGGGATCAAACCAGGGGCTCCCACATTACAGGAAGATTTTTTACCATCTGAGCCACCAGAATTTATCATATTCTTATTAACTGATTGAATTCAGGAAATTTATATATATTTATTTAAAAAGTTTTTCTTTCTGTGTGATCTCTTGGCAAGGAGATGCATTATGTGACTCTTCATTCTTATTGCAGAAAAAAGAAAAATGTTTCAAGTTTTTCCTACTCTGTAGAGTACATTTTCTCTTCTTCAACCTCTCCTAGCATTCATTCATCATTCAACACATGTGAAGCACATCTGCTGTTTATTTCTGTGAAATAGTTCTGGTCTCACCTGCAAGAAAACTCAGTCCCATCTTGGATTCCTTTGTACTTCAACCCATGGAACAAATCTTACACATGCAAGAGTCTTGATAAGTGTTTTGTTCCTGTGCTGCCATTTCATTACTTGGACACCTGTGCCTTGTGTTATGTATGAAAAACTCCAAATGAAATTCTACTTTGAGAAGTATCCACAGCTTGCAAATTCACACTGGTGGTCTTTCTTTCTTTCCTGGGGAAGAGTTCTGCTTCTATTCATGAGAAAAAGAATTACTGTCACCCAGTCAGCCAAAGACCCTCTCAGTCCATCTCTTTGCACTGTGTCTAAAGCACTGAAATGGTTTTCCAGTTTGTTGATTTTGAATTTTCCCTTCACCAGTACTTCCACCTCCAGTAAGAATGGTCAAGTGCATGATTCAATTTTAAAGCAATTGGTGACTCCAAATCTAAAATTCGCCACCTCTGCTTGGCTTGTACACTTAATGGAGGCTCAGTGTGCATCTGATGCTGAGAAGAGAAGTAGAAATGTCACTAGAAATGTTGCCTGGATCAATTTTAGTTTCTTAATTATAAAGGAAAACTGAATATTGTCATTCCTTGGCTAACAAAATGGAGATGTAGGTGGGTTCTAGGATTGAGAAATTAAGAATGGGATCTTTTGGGGTGCTTGCTCATTCTTATCCTTACACTCATACTACGTATGAGACATCCTCTGTTGGCTTTTGAAGGCAATGTGATTCCATGGGAAAAGCATGAGTTTGGGTTTAAGGTTCAGATGTGCTTCAAGTTCTGGGTCTATCAGACACTATCTTTGTGTGGGGCCAGGATCTTGGGTCTATAGGAGAGCAGGGCTCCATCTCAGGGGATGTTTGCCCTGTAATTGCCATCTTGGAATTCTTCATCATTTTATCTTTGGATTTGCGTTTTGTAAGTAAACTCTGCAACTTGCTGACCTTCTAGCCTCCTGCCACTTCCCACCTCCCCAGGGTTCTAGTTTGCTACTTCCCTGCTTCTACTCAGTGACTGCTACCTCAGTGGCCCAGAGGCAGGTGTGGGGAGAACTGAAGTAGGAAGGATATGCCTGGTATGCCAGCTCTGGGGCTGAGCCTCAGATTTCTTGAGGGGTTGCACCTACACCCAGACATTGCAACATTAAATAGTAAAAATAAACACTGAGACAGGTCAAGAAAGAGACCATAGAAGAAAGAAAATAGCTTTCCCTTTCTACTTTTTGATGAAGGGATCTGCGTTTTCATTTTTCACTGGACTTTGCAAACTTTGTAGCTGACTCTGCCTGTGACTTTGGAAAAGTTTCTTAGCCAATTGATCCTCTGTGTATCCATCAGGATCATGATTCAATAAGAAAAGCACTAGTCATGTGTGAGTGTTGGTATTTATGAGTACACATTTGTACACTTGGGGCTTTCCAGGTAGTGCAGTAGTAAAGAATCCTCCTGCCAGTGCAGGAGACCCAAGAGACACAGGTTTGATCCATAGGTCAGGAAGATCCCCTGGAATAGGAAATGGCAACCCACTCCTATATTCTTTCCTGAAAATTTCCCTGAAAAGAGGAGCCTGATGGGCTATAGTCCATGGGGTAACAAAAAGTCGGACATGACTGAGTGAGCATGCACATGGGCACACGTTTATGAGTACATGTATACACACACACACACACACACACACACACACACACACTTATATATACATGCACATATAAATATGGGGGCTGGTCGCTCAGATGATAAAGAATCTGCCTGCAATGTGGGAAACCCAGGTTCAATCCCTGGGTCAAGAAGATCCCCTGGAGAAGGGAATGGCTACCCATTCCAGTATTCTTGCCTGGGAAATTCTATGGATAGAGGACCCTGGCAGGAGTTCATGGGGTCACAAAGAGTTGGACACAACCAAGTGAATTTCACTACTACTACTACATATAAATATACAGATATATGCATGTGAGTTTGATACATACATAGATAGCAAAGATACTAACCTTTAGGGGTTGTTTGCTTCCCACTGAAGAGGGTAGAAGTGGGCCTCTGGATAGAAGATGTCACCTTTTTTGGAGAAGCACAGACAGTCATGCTCAATCAACTGGGCAAAGGAGCTGGTGACCATCTTCACTGACCCCCTCTCTCCTCCTGTCCCCTTATCTCCAGTTAGTGTCTTCCTCTTGCAGACACAGACCAGAATCCACACTGCAGGGACCACTGTGATGTGGTCTAGAGGCTGGCCTCCCAGGGCCAAAGCTGGGTGGCAGGGGAGGCGAGATGGAGGCAAATGAGAACACCTAGCTGGACTTCAGTAAATTGCTCTGAGGGTTACACGAGATCAAGTATATGAAATACTGTAACTGTAAAGTACCGTTCAATCCAGGCAGAGATCTTTATTATTCATCTTTGCATGTCTTAGCTGTCTGGAGAAGCCAGAACAAGTAAGAATTCATGTAGTGGGGTTTGTAGCCTGAGGAAAGTCTTGCCACATTCTTGATTCTGTCACACCACCATGCTCAGAAGTGGTGATAAGATACAAGCCAAGATTCCACTGACATACTCACTATTCAGTAATACAGAGATCAAGGTGGTGGGGATTTTGGGGTTCTAATCCTTGCCCTGACATACATCTTTTGGAAAACTGAACATTTTGAGATAAGAAGACTAATAGCAGGATTAGTGTGAGGATCAAGAAATTTCTTTCTTTCTTTTTTCTTAACTTTATTTACTTTATGGCCACACCATATGACTTATGGGATCTTTTTTCCCCAACCAGGGATCGAACCCAGGCCCTCTGCAGTAAGAGCTTGGAGTCATAACCACTGGATGACCAGGGAAATCCCAAGAAACTGCTTTCATACACATACTTCCTTTCATGAAACCAGGCTGGAGATTCTAGGTTGTTGAATCTCTGAAGTAGTGGGTTGTTTCTCATTACTTACTTCACTTCTGGAGCTGTGTTTCAAGTGCTGCTGAAAGCATAAATTGATGGCTGTGATGTCTTAGAATTCTGGGACTTGTGAGCACAGTGACTCCCAAGATGTAGGGTGAAATAACATTCACCCTAGGGTACCACAGAATGGTCCATGCCTGACCATTCTGTGGTACCATGTGTTCATAATGGGATGCAGAAATACTGAACTCATTTCTCCTGTGGCATGTGCATGAGAGGTGGCTCTAAGAGAGGGAGGTTGCAGTGTGTAGTGTCTTGTTTAGTTTTAGTGAAAGACAAATGTGTCCAAAATACTTTGATATGTGGCTTTAAAAGGGGGCAGGGGAATAGCTATTAAGCAGAAGGACATTAAAATACAGAAACATAAATCAAACCAAGTAATATTTAATTTTCTCACTGACTAATATCTCATGTTAGCAGCAGAAAGAGAAGGATTGGGAATGCATTAAGTTCTCATTTGGGTCATTTTTTTTGGCCTCCCTATAACATTCACTTAGCGGTGTACACATACATAAAAAGGGTGGATGGATTCAGCAGTGGGGAAGAAATCATTCTTGTTGGCCCAGATTCACGCACTGACTCTTCATGACAAGGAGGGGATCCACAGCATGGGATGAAGCTGTGAGCAATGCTTTTGCCCCATCTCTAGGTACTTCCCATGTTAGCTTGGGAAGAGACATCTACTTTAAAGCCTCATTTCTAAGCAAACCATTGAAAATGAGTCTGTATAACCAGGAAGAGAGAGGGCAAGGCTGGCTACCATGATACTGGTCTGAGAGAAACCTGGATTCATTCCTGTGCTTGAAATCACTCATGCTACACAAGGTTTCTTAGAGCTGAAAGGGCCAATTAGAGATAATATCCTGGGCAGCTCTCACCTTACCAATAAGAAAGCAGTCAGGAAGTGGTGAGGGGTGGAAGGAAAGGCCAAGGATCACAGGAAAACATTTTACCTCCTTTAGAAATGATCATATCACCAACCTAAAACCTAGAGAAAATCTCTGCCTTTATTCATTCAGTCACCTCTTCTGTATATTTCACTCTCAATATTTTTCAGACTCACTGTATTCTGTCCTTTTCAATTGCCGTTGTCTTAGTTTCTGGCCTTCCCCATTGCTCACTTAAATTACTCCAAGTTTCCATTTCCAGCTTTCTAAAATGCTAGTTCGTGGACTTTGTGGATGAGGGTAAGGGTGGGATGTTATGGGAAAAGGGCATTGAAGCGTGTTAATTGTCATGTGTCTAATCAATCGCCAGCCTAGGATTGATGCTCGGGACTGGTGCAGCGAGATTTCCCGGTGGGGAGGGAGGAGGGAGGGGGGTTCCGGAGGGGAAGCATATGTAAACCCATGGTGATATCATGACATTGTATGGCAAAAACAAGTAAAAAAAATAAATAAATAAATAATAAAATAAAATGCTGGTTCAGAGATTTTACTGTCTAGAGATTAAACCCCTTCAACATCCCTTACCCATTCTGAAGACAAAATTCCAGATTCTTTAGCATAACACACAAGGAATCCCATGATCAGAGTTATTTTTAAGACTCCAGTCAAACCACATTATGTATTTGCCAGGTAGCATCCTGAGTTTCTTACAAATGTTGGCTCATTTAATGCTCATAACCACCCCAGGAGACATGTGTTATTATTGTCCTTATTTTTCAGATTAGAAAACTGAGGCCAGAGAGGTTAAATGACTTTTCCAAGGTCTTACAGCTAACAAGACTTAGACGAGACATCTGCTTTCAGTCTCTGCTCTTAGCCTGTAGGACCTGCTGCTGGATCAGCCAGGTCCTTCTCACTTCTAGGTTATATGCAGGTGATTTCCTCATCCCGAAGCAGCCCTGCTCTTTCCTTATTTGTATATCTTCCATTTAGTTTATATTTTTAATAGACTTTATTTTTAGGATAGTTTTAGATCCACAACAGAATTAAGCAGAGGTATTGATCTCCATATGCCTCTGCTTCCGCACATGCAGTCTCCTCTGTTATCAGCTTCCCCACCTACACTGCATGCTAAGTCACTTCAATTGTGTCTGACTCTTTGCAACTCTATGGACTGTAGTGCACCAGGCTGCTCTTTCCATGGGATTCTCCAGGCAAGAATACTCAAGTGGGTTGCCATGCCCTCCTCCAGGGGATTGTCTCTACCCAGGGATTGAACCTGTGTCTCTTACATCTCCTGCATTGGCAGGCGGGTTCTTTATCACCAGTACCACCTTGGAAACTCATACTGATATTCTTAGTATCTGAAGTCTATAGTTTACTTTAGAGGTCACTCTTGGTTTTATACATTTTATGGGTTGGGATAAATATATAATGTAATGACATGTATCCATCATTATATTCAGTTCAGTTCAGTCACTCAGTCATGTCCAACTCTTTGCATCCCCAGGATTAGCAGCACACCAGGCCTCCCTGTCCATCACCAACTCCCGGAGTCCACCCAAACCTATGTCCATCAAGTCGGTGATGAAATCCAACCATCTCATCCTCTGTCATTCCTTTTTCCTCCTGTCCTCAATATTTCCCAGCATCAGGGTCTTTTAAAGTGAGTCCACTCTTCGCATCAGGTGGCCAAAGTATTGGAGTTTCAGCTTCAACATCAGTCCTTCCAATGAACACCCCAGACTGATCTCCTTTAGGATGGATTGGCTGATTAAGTTTTCTTTAGAGTCCAACTCTCACATCCATACATGACCACTGAGAAAACCATAGCATTGACTAGATGGACCTTTGCTGACAAAGCAATGTCTCTGGTTTTTAATATGCTGTCTAGGTTGGTCATAACTTTCCTTCCAAGGAGTAAGCATATTTTAATTTCATGGCTGCAGTCACCATCTGCAGTGATTTTGGATCCCAGAAAAATAAAATCTGACACTGTTTCCCCATCTATTTGCCATGAAGTGAGGGAGCCAGATGCCGTGATTTTAGTTTTCTGAATGTTGAGCTTTAAGCCAACTTTTTCACTCTCTTCTTTCACTTTCCAGAGGCTCTTTAATTCTTCACTTTCTGCCATAAGGGTGGTGTCATCTGCATACCTGAGGTTAATGAGATTTATCCTGGCAATCTTAACTCTAGTTTGTGCTTCCTCCAGCCCAGCATTTATCATGATGTATTCTGCATATAACTTAAATAAGTAGGGTGACAATATACGTCCTTGACGTACTCCTTTTCCTATTTGGAACCAGTCTGTTGTTCCATGTCCAGTTCTAACTGTTGCTTCCTGACCTGCATATAGGTTTCTCAAGAGGCAGGTCAAGTTGTCTGGTAGTCTAATCTCTTTCAGAATTTTCCACAGTTTATTGTGATCCACAGAGTCAAAGGCTTTAGCACAGTCAATAAAGTAGAAGTAGATATTTTTCTGGAACTCTCTTGCTTTTTCATTTTATTGGGTTGGCCAGAAATTTCATTTAAGTTTTTCCATAAAATCCTATAGAAAAAACCCAAAACAAAATTTTGGCCTGTCCAAAAGTATCCTACAAGTTTCACTGCCCTTAAAGTCCTCTGTGCTCTGCCTATTTATCTCTCTCTCCCCACTAACTGGGCTTTCGAGGTGATACTAGTGGTAAAGAACCTGCTTGCCAATTCAGGAGATATGAGAGACACAGGTTTGATCCTTGGGTCAGGAATATCCTCTGGAGGAGGGCACAGCAATCCATTACAGTATTCTTGTCTGGAGAATCCCAAGGACAGAGGAGCCTGGCAAGCTACAGTTCATAGGGTTGCAAAGAGTCGGACGCAACTGAAGTGACTTAGCATATATGCATGCATGACCCACTAATCCCTGGCAAACACTGTTTTTTTTTTTAATGTCTCTAGCTTTTCCTTTTCCAGAGTTTCACATGGGTGGAATCATATAGTATGTAGTCATTCCACATTGGCTTATTTCACATAGTAATAAACATTTAAGCATCCTCCATGTCTTTTCATGGCTTGATAGCTTATTTCTTTTTAGTACTGAATAATATTTCATTGTCTGGTTGTATCACACTGTATTCATACATTAACTACTGAAGGACATCTTGGTTGCTTCTAATTTTTAGCAATTATGAAAAAAGCTGCTGTAAATATTTACATGTAGGTTTTTGTGTGGACATGTATTCAACTGCTTCGAGTAAGTATGCATTATGCTAGATTGTTTGAAGAGAGTATGTTTTGGAAGAAATTGCCAAACAGACCTCCAAGGTGACTGTGCCATGTGGCATTTGTGTCAGAAATGCATGGAAAGTTCCTATTGTTCTACATCCTAGCTGCCATTTGGTTTTGTCTGTGTTCTGGATTTTGGTCATTTAACAGGTGTGAAAAGTGAAAGTGTTAGTCACTCAGTCATGTCTGACTCTTTGCAAACCCATGGACTGTAGGCCACCAGGCTCCTCTGTCTGTAGAATTCTCTAGGCAACAATACTGGAGTGGTAGCCAAGCCCTTCTCCAGAGGATCTTCCCAACCCAGGGATAAAATCTGAGTTTCCCACATTGCAGGCAGATTGTTTACTGTCTGAACCACTAGGGAAGTGCTATAATAGGTATAGTAGTATCTTATTATTGTTTTAATTTGTAATATTGATGACATACAATGTGGAGCATCTTTTCATGTACGTATTTGCTATAGGTATGTCTTTTTTGATGTGGTATCCATTAGGTTTCTGGTTCATTTTTTATTAGATTATTTATTTTCTTAATTTTTAGAAGTTTTTGTGTTTTGGATGATAGCCCCTCATCAGTTGTATCCTTTCCAATATTTTCTCCCAGTCTATGGCTTGTCTTTTGTTTATGTTTCAAGACTGATTTCAAGTACCACACAGTCTTTTATAAACCAAGACCCTGACCAAATTGTTGCCATGATACATTATAGGAGATAAAAATCCCTGATGAATTTATCTGTGTCCCCCACCGCCAAGCTGTATGCTCTTTGAGTTCAGAGAAAATGTCTTTCTTGTCTCATTTGCATCTGACCCCTTTAGACACTTGAATAGCGAATGCTGTGCATGATCTTTTAATTTTTGGCTGTGACTCCTGCTTGTTAGAGGAATCACTTATTTCTGAGATTCTGTTTATAATACGGATAAACAAAGAACTGCCTTTAACACAGTTATTGTGAGAGTCAGGGTAAGTGGCAATTGTAAACTTGTAGTCCCAGGCTGTTAGGTAATAGATACACCTCTCTGAGTTGGTCTGCTGTCTTTGCAATGCCATCTCCCCCCATCTCCATCTTTTCTAGACTCATTTTGCCATGGAGATGCTTGCTATTCAGCAAAGGTCATCCCTTTTTTCATTACAGTTGTCTCAAAGTCCACTTATTCAGTGAAGTTTTCCTTAACTAAGTAGCTTGCTTTGGTCTTTGTTTCCTAAAACATACTCTCAGTGTCACCATCTCTGGAACACTCCCCAATTCCCTTTAAAAATTCACTAGGTTTATTTTGCTTATATCCTCATGAGACCACACACCTTAAGTGGTTAAGGCTATGATTTTTGGTCCTTTACTGTATTTCCAAGTTCAGCAGCAGAACATGTGTTCACCAAATCATAAATAGGTCTGGGAACCACAGTTAATTGAAGAGAGTTCCCTTATCAGGTGCTTTGCTGCCTCCTAGTGTTGTGGCCAGGCTCTGGGCTGTGAGAAGTTCCCTCTGAACTCCACCTCTATCAGCAGCCTCAGGATTGGAGAAAATTGTTGTAGACAATAGACCCAGAACAGCTGACCGCTGCTGGGGAGTCTTTAGATGCTACTGTGCTGAAGCAAACAGAGGCTTTCCATTCTGCCTGCTAGACTTGGTTCCATATGGCAGATCCTGTGCTTTATCCCTGTGCTATTTGTGGATGTCTGTGGCTAGTTTCTAGAGACTTCTTTTCTGACCTCAGACACCTCCCTCCTTCCCTTGTTGTTCATTCCCTGACTTGATTGTTTTTTGGAGTTTATTATTATTATTATTAATCATTTTCAGCCTTAAGGCTGCAGGTAAGCACATGTTAACATTCAAATACTTTTGAGAAAAATAAAACATGTTTTTTTCCCCCAGATACCCGATTGTCAACACATTTCTAATCCTACCAGGAAAGATTTGAAAGCTACTTGTTCTCAGAGAAGGTAAAATGGGGTCACTTCAGTGGGACATAAATCACAAGAAAGGGTAGCCTGTGTACTTTATAGGTTTGCCACGTATTGTTTTGGTTAAATATCCACAGAAACGATGTGATGTTGTGGAAGCAATTTGGGAGCAAATGCTGGGTTCAAACCCCAGCTTCTTTGATCTTTGTCCCTGTGATATGTGTAAATATCTCAGGTCCTCAGTTTTGCTGCCAGTGCAATGGGGGGCAGCAATGCCTAGCTCACAGGGTGTGTAAAGACTGAGTGGCAGAGTATATGGAAGGTCATTTAATGGAGGGGCTCTTGTTCTTAAAATGAAGAGAGGGTAGCTTTCCTGGGAATATTGATTCCTATTACAAAGTCTGTTCCTGTATTTTTCAGCAGCTTTTCCTGTGCCCCAATCTTAATCTCTTGCAAGGAAGAGATGATATCTTTAATCTAGAGATATGCACAGTGCCTGGCTCTTAGGATTTTAACAATGTTCTGCTGGGAGCCATCAGGATGCCGCCTCACTCTGATGACAAGGTCACGAGACTGAGAAGGAAACTGCAATGTGGATTTTCCTTCGGGGCATCCCAAGGCAAGGCCCCTCCTGGTATTTTTCTTGGGAAGTTCTGTTTATGCTCATCTGTTTATGTTTTAGCTTATCTCAGAAAGTCAGTCCCAGTTAGAAAGAATTCATCCTGAGATAATTCCCTCAGACCGTATTTCCCTCAGAGGATCTGGGAAGGCAGATTCCCTTTCCCGAGGACTAAGGAGGAATAAGGGACATTTAAATAGATTACTATACCTCCTACTAGTTACTGGGGAGTTTACCAAGAGTTCTCTGGGGGTCATGGCAAAGCCACCACCAGAAGGGCTCGTACTTGGGTCACCTTTCCACATCCCACTCCCCCCGACCACTCCATGGAGGAGGCGCCCTTCCTTGAAAAAACCAGGCTGGAATGGGACTTAGGAATGCTCATAACTGTGGCCAGCATAGTTGGAGACACTGATTGCTTTAGGATAGTCTAGAGATAGGAGTTCATTTTAGTAGTTGTAAGGTTAATAGGGTTTCATTGTTAAAGCGGTGCTGCTAAACTGTCTCTTTGTCCTCTTTTCTCTTTCCTTATAAGAACCAACATAGGTTAATAGAATAAAAGTTTCAAGCTTAAGCCCCTCTCTCTAGCTTCTACATAGTTGCACCTAATAAGAGAAGTGTAACCTTTCTATTTAGATTGATGTACTTATCCAAAGTATGCTGGAGACATTCAAATGGTAAACATACTATTGTTAAGTCTAATTATGCAGAAATCCGACCTTTTGCAAGGAAAATGAGCTTAATGTTAAAGTTGTTGATAGTAGGCAGAAAACAAAAGATTGTATAGAATATTTGTGATGTAATGAGGATGTTTTTTGGCTATAAAACTGTAAACTAACAAAAATAAAGTGAGAGACTTCTCCATCACCCCACAAAACTAGCAGCAATAGAGACTGCTCCATCACCACACATCGACTCAGCTCAGTTCTTCCGCTGACGCCACTCATCCCTCAAGACGCCGGGACCCACGGGGGCTGGACCCCGGCACTGTTCATTGAACACATGGGTTGCCTATCACTAAAGATGCTGACACTTATTGAGTTTTCATTACACTTTTATAATTCTCAGCCTTTATATATTTTAGAGCTGGAGACTAATTTCCCCTATATCTGCACCCCAATTAAACAGACTTTTCCCCATGTACTACCTTTCTTTTCCTTTTATTTTTTCATTCAAAGCATGATCCAGTCTTCATTTCCTCCTGCTGCTTAGACCTCTCACTACCTCTCAATCAAAGCTCCCAGATGCATGCAATGTTCTTTAATTTCACTTGTTTTACCTATAATCCCATCAAGCCACTCATCTGTTAATAGGCTGTTTGGTGGCCTCACAGTTGGAATGACTGTATATCATGTTTCATTTCCACAAGGATGTCCTTTATCCCAGTTTGCCATGTATGTCATTTGTCTTTTCTTCTTGCAAGTTTGAGCTGGCTTCTCCCACTGTACCTCCCAAATCAGCTGTTCATTTTCCCACTGTGATTGTCACTGGTAATTTCCAGGTTAAATCATATAAGTGGAAATTGGATCCACAGCTGGAATTGAAATGCTGCTCCTTAGACTTATTACCACAGTCTGATCCTAGCTAGATAAAAAAGTTGAAGATGATAGATCTCCTATGCCTACTAATCATGTCATCCATCCAGCAGTAACTAAATTGGGCATTGCTTTTCCCTGGGAGAATAATATTTGTATTTTTCCCCTCTGGGTCTATATCAGGGGAATTCAAGAGAGGTGAGTGGTTTTCAGTATTTTTTTTTTTTTTTGTCATTTTTGAGAGATGAATTAGATAAAGTGATAATGTGATGGGGCAACAAATGCATTGTAAATGGCTGACCAGCATTTAGGCTGTCAACTCTCTGAAATTTAGGGAATCCTTTCTCCAAATTATGGACACTTGATTTCTTAGATTCAAACAGTAGAAGTAAGAGAAGATCAAATAATATATTTTTAATTCAGAAAGCACATATTTGAAGATTCCATGGTATGAAAGTTTATGCCATACCTTTGACTTAATCAGCATTCATTGACACATATTATTGCCTATCAGTACACCAGGATTTGGAATATAAGATCAACAGAATACACAAGATCCTATCCTCATGGAGTTGGCCTTTTAATTAACAAGACTGATAATAACTAGAAAACAGACAAATTAGATGATTTTCAGTGTATTAGGAAGAAAACAAAATAGGAAAATGTTAGACCATCTTGTGTTGGATAGTCACAAAAACTTCTTATTGGAGGGTTGCTTGTGAGTCCATAATTGCAGAAGGATATTTGAATAATTTAATGAATCTTGAATTGGGTCCAAGTCTGTCCATATCCCTGTTTCTTTTATGCCCAGCCCATGCTTTCTCCTCTGACCTACTCCAACCCTTAGTAACCATCCTGAGATCAGGAAGCCCAGGGGACTTTCTCCTTAAAATGTCAACAATATCCATTGAGGTCTCAATAAAAAGTGTCAGAACTGGCTCACATGTAGAGCATTATGAGAGCTGAGTTATGAGTTGCAAGGGAATCTAGCTTCAAGTGTCTGGTCCACTCAAAGGCTGCATCATCTTGAACAGGCTTGTGCCTTTTCTAGATCTTAGCTCCCTGTGTGTGTGGTCAATTGTATGAAATGCTCTATGTAGCTCCATAAATATTAGGACAATAACCATCTTAAAAAAAATAGTCCATGCAGGAGAAAAAAGGGACCAGAAGTTGGCATGAGGGATCAAATTACCACACCTGTGACCTTGTGAGTACATGTGGTCACAGTCTCATACATAGACTATCCCATCAAATAAGAGAACAGACAGCCTGATGAACTATGGACAGAGATTCGTGACAATGCACAAGAGACAGGGATTAAGACCACCTCCAAGAAAAAGAAATGCAAAAAAGCAAAATGGCTGTCTGAGGAGGACTTACAAATAGTTGTGAAAAGAAGAGAAGTAAAAAGCAAAGGAGAAAAGGAAAGATATTCCCATCTGAATACAGAGTTTCAAAGAAAAGCAAGGAGAGATAAGAAAGCCTTCCTCAGAGATCAATGCAAAGTAATAGAGGAAAACAACAGAATGGGAAAGACTAGAGATCTCTTCAAGAAAATTAGAGATACCAAGGGAATATTTCATGCAAAGATGGGCTCGATAAAGGACAGAAATGGTATGGATCTAACAGAAGCAGAAGATATTAATAAGAGGTGGCAAGAATACACAGAAGAACTGTACAAAAAATATCTTCACGACTCAGATAATCACAATGGTGTGATCACTCACCTAGAGCCAGACATCCTGGAATGTGAAGTCAAGTGGGCCTTAGAAAGCATCACTATAAACAAAGCTAGTGGAGGTGATGGAATTCCAGTTGAGCTATTTCAAATCCTAAAATATGATGCTATGGAAGTGCTGCACTCAATATGCCAGCAAATTTGGAAAACCCAGCAGTGGCCACAGGACTGGAAAAGGTCAGTTTTCATTCCTATCCCAAAGAAAGGCAATGCCAAAGATTATTCAAACTACCACACAATTGCACTCATCTTACACTCTAGTAAAGTAATGCTCAAAAATCTCCAAGCCAGGCTTCAGCAATACGTGAACCGTGAACTTCCAGATGTTCAAGCTGGTTTTATTAAAGTCAGAGGAACCAGAGATCAAATTTCCAACATCCGCTGGATTACTGAAAAAGCAAGAGAGTTCCAGAAAAACATCTACTTCTGCTTTTTTGAGTATGCCAAAGCCTTTGACTGTGTGGATCACAATAAACTGTGGAAAATACTGAAAGAGATGGGGATACCAGACCATCTGACCTGTCTCTTGAGAAATCTGTACGCAGGTCAGGAAGCCAGAGTTAGAACTGGACATGGAACAACAGACTGTTTCCAGATAGGAAAAGGAGTTCGTCAAGGCTGTATATTGTCACCCTGCTTATTTAACGTATAGGCAGAGTACATCATGAGAAACACTGGGCTGGAAGAAGCACAAGCTGGAATCAAGATTGCTGGGAGAAATCTCAATAACCTCAGATATGCAGATGACACCACCCTTATGGCAGAAAGTGAAGAGGAACTAAAAAGCCTCTTGATGAAAGTGAGAGAGGAGAGTGAAAGAGTTGGCTTAAGGCTCAACATTCAGAAAACTAAAATCATGGCATCTGGTCCCATCACTTCATGGGAAATCTATGGGGAAACAGTGGAAACAGTGTCAGAATTTATTTTGGGGGGCTCTAAAATCACTGCAGATGGTGACTGCAGCCATGAAATTAAAAGACACTTACTCCTTGGAAGAAAAGTTATGACCAACCTAGATAGCATATTAAAAAGCATATATATTACTTTGCCAACAAAGGTTCATCTAGTCAAGGCTTTGGTTTTTCCAGTAGTCATGTATGGATGTGAGAGTTGGATAGTGAAGAAAGCTGAGTGCCAAAGAATTGATGCTTTTGAACTGTGGTGTTGGAGAAGACTCTTGAGAGTCCCTTGGACTGCAAGGAGATCTAACCAGTCCATCCTAAAGGAGATCAGTCCCGGGTGTTCATTGGAGGGACTGGTGTTGACGCTGAAACTCCAATACTTTGGCCACCTCATGCAAAGAGTTGACTCACTGGATAAGACCCTGATGCTGGGAAGGATTGAAGGCAGGAGGATAAGGGGATGACAGAGGATGCGATGGCTGGATGGCATCACCGACTCAACGGACATGGGTTTGGGTAGATTCCGGGAGTTGGTGATGGACAGGGAGGTCTGGCATGCTGCAATTCATGGAGTCGCAGAGTTGAACACGACTGAGTGACTGAACTGAATTGAAGTAGCATAACGACGTATCCTCAAATTACCTTGTTTTTTGTCCACCTCGGGGTTTTCACATGTTCCTTTCCCTTGTCCCCTGCCCCACACCCTGCCATTACCTTGGCTCTTTAAAGGCTGTAAATCTGCCTCATGGGCTAGATGTTCTCTGCTCCCTTGGATACACTGGAAAATTCACATAAATTTGCTTTTATGATTTACCACTTTGCTATCACTCTCAGGTGAAAGCACTACAGGTAGGGAAAAAAATGACTCAGTGAGTAAGTATTTACAAAAAGAGGAAATGTGGGATGAGGAGCAAAGCTGGTGTCCCTAGTCACTGTCCATAGTCAGTTGGTCAACAGATATGTTGGACCTGGGTCTCAGGGCTGAGAGACCATGAAGAAAGGAAAGAAGTGACAGTGATAAATTCAGGACCTGAGACTGGTCCTGGGTGCAGAATAGAGACTCAGCCAACTCCTACCTCACCTAGAATATAGTATATGCAGTGTATACTCTGTAGAGTATACACTCAGAATGTAGGAGCAGTGTGTTTCTACATGCAGAGAACTCCAGCCCTGAATTGTCTGGAGCATTTCCCACTGCAATGTCAGCTTTACTTGGTTGTATCAGTCATCAAGATTGATCAGACACAAAGTAGGCATTGAGAAGTTGTTGTTCAGTTGCTCAGTCATGTCCAACTCTTTGTGACCCCCAGGGACTGTAGCCCACCAGGCTTCCCTGTCCTTCTCTATCTCCCGGAGTTTGCTCAAACTCATGTGTATTGAGTTAGTGATTCCATCCAACCATCTCATCCTCTGTCTCCCCCTTCTCCTCTTGCCCTCAAACATTCCCAGCATTGGGATCTTTTCCAGTAAGTTTGCTATTTGCATCAGGTGGCCAAAGTATTGGAGCTTCTGTCCTTCCAATGTATGTTCAGAGTTGATTTCCTTTAGGGTTGACTGGCTTGATTTCATTGTTGTCCAAGGCATACTCAAGAGTCTTTTCCAGGACCACAGTTTGAGCATAGGCAATACTTGATAATCTGTGTTGAATGAATGAACTCAAATATACTACCATTCCAAGATTAAAAGCAACAAAGATACCCATTATCTATTGGGTTGGCCAAAAAGTTATATTTGTTTGCCATTTCCCTGACCAGAATTCAAGCCCCTTGAAGGCAGGGAGTTTCCCTGGTCTTATTCATCACTGAGTCCCTGTTGCTGGGAAAAGTACTTTTAGTTACCATATGCCAAGTCCTTTGGCAAACAAACATATAGGAAAATTAAAGTAAATAAATCAATAGGTAATTTCAGATATCAATGAGTACTCTGAAAGATATGATTTATTGAGTTAGCAAAAAGTTACTGTGCATGCTAAGTTGTGTCAGATTCTTTGTGACCCTGTGGACTGTAGCCCACCAGACTCATCTGTCCATGGGATTATTTAGACAAGAAAACTTGCCTAGAAGTGGGTTGCTATGCTCTTCTCCAGAGGATCTTTCAGACCCAGGGATTGAACTTGCATCTCGTATGCTTCCTGCGTTGGCATTTGGCTTTATCACTAGCAACACCTGGGAAGCCCAAAGAGAGAAGCGTCCCTGGGTGGGCTAGTGGGGAGAGATTAAAAAAAAAATTGGTTTTATCTATTCACCTTTTAATTTTATTTTTACAATGTACAAATGAAGGTGTGAAGGTAATAGAGAATAAAATTTCAAGCAGAGGGGCTTTTGGGAGGCATCAATGTCAAGATAATAAGCATGCAATCAGGGAAAGAAAGTGTGTAAATGCAAGCTGAGGAGAGAAGAGTGGCTTTGGGCCAAGAAGAAGGACAATATGTATAGCATAACAACATTCTGGATCCATGTGAAATAATGCTGAGAATTTAAATCAGATGACAGGGAACTAGACATTTTTCTGGAGCAGGGAAATATGATTATTGGTGGCATTAAAGAGAGTGTGCATGTGTGTGTGTGTGTGTAAATGGGGACAGGAAAAATGAAAATAAGATTGTCAACAAATAGTATAAACAAGTTTCTTTTTCTTTGAAAAATTTATTGATAGTTACTGACAAGAGTTATTTATTTGATCTCTATTCAAGGTCTAGAATTAAAATAGATCCTGCGAGACATATGTAGTCATGAGAAAAGTGAGGATGTGTTCTGAGGCTTTTTTCTCTCTAGAGCAGGTCCCTAGATCAGTCTGCAATGAAATTTCTTTAGCAAGTAGGAGACAGGGGAAGTTTTCCATCAGAATGCCAATGGGCTGAAACTTTCCTGGTGAATCTTATGGTCACAGGGGGTGAGCAAGATGGTGTTCCTAGGGTAAAACTTGGCTTTCCTGGCAGCCCCTTCTTGGCAACCTTATGGAGTTGAAGAAGGTAGGCCTGAGCATAAAAGAAATAAAGCATACCATAAAATGTCCATTACTTTGCCAACAAAGGTCCGTATAGTCAAAGCTATAGTTTTTCCATAGTCATGTATGGATGTGAGAGTTGGATGATAATGAAAACTGAGCACCGAAGAATTGATGTTTTTGATGTGTGGTGTGTGTTGGAGAAGACTCTTGAGAATTTCTTGGACAGCAAGGAGATCAAACCAGTCCATTCTAAAGGAAACCAACCCTGAATATTCATTGGAAGGACTGGTGCTGAAGCTGAAGCTCCATTATTTTGGCCACCTGATGTGAAGAGCTGACTCATTAGAAAACACTCTGATGCTGGGAAAGATGGAAGGAATGAGGAGAAGGGGATGATAAAGGATGATATGGTTGTGTGGCATCACCAACTCAATGGATGTGAGTTTGAGAAAGCTCCAGGAGATGACGAAGGACAGGGAAGCCTGGCATGCTGCAGTCCATTGGGTCACAAAGAGTCAGATACAACTGAGCAACTGAGCTGAACTGACTGTGTTCTCACTGTGATTTGGAACATGGGAGAGGTAAACTCAGAGTAAAAGTGAACACAGACATTGTGCTATGTAAATGGCTTCAGGAAGCTTCAGGTCTAAAATGAGTGTACCCACTAGAGTCTCATTTCCCTCCCTAGCAAACAAGTCAGCAAGCAGGGTCTAGCTTATATATTCAGCTATTAACATTATCTATCTACCTACCTATCTATCTTTCTATTCATCTCCCTCAGAAGGATTTGAGAGATTGAGAAAAAAATTGTCAGTCTCCCATGAATAGAAATGTGTTAGTTACATAGAGAAAAAACAATATAATGTGTATGTACACCAAATGTGCATTATTTCCAGAGGGTCAGTTCTAGATTGCCTGAAAAAAATGAAAGGCAGGAGTGTGGATAGTTGCCAAGTATTTGATCTATTTGGGACTCAATGACTCTTTGTGACACCATGGACTATAAAGTTCATAGAATTCTCCATGCCAGAATATTGGAGTGAGTAGCTTTTCCTTCTACAGGGGATCTTCCCAACTCAGGGATCGAACCCAGGTCTTCCACATTGCAGGCAGATTCTTTACCAGGTGAGCCAAGAGGGAAGCCCAAGAATACTGGAATGGGTAGCCTATCCCTTCTCCAGCAGATCTTCCAGACCCAGGAATTGAACCTGGGTCTTCTGTGTTGCAGGCGAATTCTTTACCAACCGAGCTGTCAGGGAAGCATTTGGGACTCATGCAGACCATGATCATGACAGTCTCTTCACTGGAGCCTTATCCCTGAGGCAGTTTTCCTGGAGGAACTCTTTACCAGGTCTGCACTGTTGATCTTGATTCTAGTCTTGAATTCTTTTTTCCAAATGTCCATTCTTCTCTCTCTACCCATCCCTCAACATCTAATCTTACTGCCTAGGGCAACAGCATCTCTATTAGTAATCTCTTCCCCATTCCAGTTGGTGAATCTGAAAATTCACAAGCCTTAAAAAAAAAAAAAATCACTTGTTCTTCAGGAGAAACTCAAAATGGTAAACATTTCCATGCAGTGATTATTGACCTTCCAAATGGACAGTCCATACAAGAACAGAAGACAGAATGTGAAGCACACACCCTCAGCATGACTGTGACTGGCTGCGAAGGCTTTGGGCATCCTCTGACTGAGCAGCTGATTCACTTTAAGTCAACCAAAAGTGATTTTTAAAATGTATAACTATCTCCTACCCTGCTTTCTTCCAGATAAATGGCCTCTCTTTCTGGCCTCAAATGCATTAAGCTTTTATTTAGCCTCAGGACCTTTGCACTTTCTTCTTCCTCTCCTCAAATGCTCTGCCCCGGGCCCTATGTGTGGTTGGTGCTTTTTCATCTTTTCGAAGGCCATCAATTGAAAGTCATCCTCTGATTGTGTCTGGACAATCAATTTAAAACAATCCCACCCCCTGCCACTTTGATTTACTTTATAACATCTATCTCAGCTTGTTTACTTCTTTGTTCATTTGTATATCTTTCCATCAGAATAGAAACTCTTTTGAGGCATGAATTTCCATCGTTCCTGCTATATCCTGAATGCCTACCGCAGTGCTGGACACACAGTTGGTGCTCAATACATGTTCATTAAACAAAATGGGAAATGTGAGTGTGTTGGAGAATATTAGATGTTTAAGGATACCGTTCAGATATATATTTAAAAAAATTTTTTTTATTAGTTTTGCCATACAATGACATGATATCACCATGGGTTTACATATGCTCCCCCTCCAGGACCCCCCTCCCTCCTCCCTCCCCCGGGAAATCTCGTTGCACCAGCCCCGATCATCAATCCTGGGCTGGCGATTGATTAGACATATGGTAATTAACATGTTTCAATGCCATTCTCCCATATCATCCCACCCTTTCCCTCCTTTCAGATATTTTTGCTGACTTTCTCAACACACTGTCTTCCCATGCTGTGAGATGACTGGGGGAAGAGACCATGTATCCTTCTCCTCATTCCTCTCCACATTATAGTGTCTAACATAAAATGGATACTTGAGAATTGTTTGTGGCATCAATGAGTGATTCAAAGTTAATCCGTATTTGGTATTTCAGTATAGTCAGAAGTACATCTTATGTCCAGAAATAAGCATGTTCCCATGCATACAGCTTAGAATGGAAGACAGAATAATGTCCTTTACCCCAAAGATGTCCATGTCCTCATCTCTGGAACCTGTGTATATTTACTTGCATAGCACAGGGAATTTTGCATATGTGATTAAGGGGTAAGGATCTCAAGAAATGGAGATTCTCCTAGATGCACATTTAGAACCCATGTAATCACAAGGGGAGTGCGGGAGGCAGGAAGGTCAGAGAGAGAAGAGATGTGTTGGTAGAAGCAAGAGGTCAGAATCATGTAATTGCTGATTGGGAACCACAAGAGAAGTAATGTGGGAGCCAAAAACATTGGAAAAGGCAAGGAAATGCATTCTCTCTTAGAGCCTCCAGGAAGATTGCAGTATTATCAACACTTGATTTTAGCACAGGGAAATACGTTTTGAACTTCTGACCTCCAGAACCATAGAGAATATATTTGTGTTAAGTCACTAAATTTATGATCATTTACACAGCAGCAATAGAAAACAAATATTCTTATTCTCACATCAAACCCACTCATGCTAGCTCACTTCATCTCTGTCCCTTACTAGGTAGATTCCATAACTGACACGTGGTATCTCAAGAAAGGGGATTCTGGATTGTGAGATGGCTTTACTGACCTTCATGGATTATGAGGAGCTAGATCAGGGGTTTATGGAAGACCATTAGTGACTAGGGTTGGTAATAAGAGAGGATAGAGCCTAGAGGGTGAGAATTTGTTTTTCCCAGTTTGATGAAGAACACACTTGTTTCTGGAGCATCACAGGTATTGTCATGGATTACCAAGGGGAAAAAAATAGAGGAAGGAAGAAAGGAAAGCAAGAAGGGGAAGATGCTTATATTATGTATTTCTCTGATATATAACCCTGGCTTTTCCAAGTCTGTGCTTACTTTATATACCACACTCAAATGCCATAGGGTGATTTTCTCCACGGTCTCTTTTAACGCTAACCTTATTTTATTCTACCATCACTGGTTTTCTTTTTAGGCTAAACTTTGGTCCCAGTGATTTAGAATTATATGCAGTTAACCTTACCAGTCATCTAATTAATACTACAATTGACATTATGAAAGAGCTGTTATTGATGGACCACAGGATATTTCGTGTAAGTGAGTTGGAAGGAAAAAGTGGACAGTGAAAGAATAGAAGCATGTGTAGATGAATCCAAAGCTTTCACATGCATCACTAGAGGATATAGTATTGTTAACAGAAAAAGCATAATCTCAGGAATGAAAGGAATCACCTAGAGCACATGTCAACAGGCTGTGGCTCTCCAGTCGTAAATAAAGTTTCATGAAAACACAGCCTTGCATATTTATTTACATAGTGTCAGTGACTGTCTTTCTGCTCCAAAGGCAGAGTTGAACAGCTATGACAGAGACACTGTGGCCCATGAAGCCTAAAGTGTTTCCTGTCTACCCCTTTACAGAAATAGCGCCAATACTTGACCTAGAGGAATCTAGTATACATTGGTCCGTGTGGTGCAGTGTGAAGTGCATGGGAACAAATCATAAATCTGTCACTCACTAAGTCTGGGACCACTGGTTGCCCATCAAACCCTCTGAGCTTTAGTTCCTCACCAATAACATAAGATTAATCCTATCAGAATTTAAGGTCAGTGAGAACAAGGCCTTAATCTTTTCATTGTGATGCTCCAGTACCTAGCAGGATTATTGGTGTTTTGTAGACATTCAACAGATTCTTCTCAAATATACTACCTACTTACCTCGAGGCCTGCTGTACTGTGAGGATTATAAATAATATACGTAAATCATTTAACATATATAACATATATGTTATGTTATAAACCTAAATAAAAATAAACATAAACATATATGTTAATTTAATAATAATTCCTGGTATATAGGAGCTCAAACACACAGGTACGAAATATTTAGACATGCATTTTGAGAATACTCAGGTAGCAATGTGTGGTAGCATTTGGAAATATGGGAAGTTGAAAAAAGTTTGCACTTGAAAATACAGAAATAAACATAATATATATAGAGGCAACCAACAAAATCACAAGGGGAGATGGGTTCCTGAGGCTAAGCGACTTGCCTGAGGCAGAATTAGAGTCACGCTCTTGCTCAGTTAGTACGTTGTGTCCGTCTCCTTGCGAGAGCTGGACCCTAGCACACCCGACTCCTCTGTCCATGGGATTTCCTAGGCAAGAATACTGGAGTGTGTTGTTATTTCCTTCTTCAGGGGATCTCACTAACCCAGGAATTGAACCCACATCTGCATTGGCAAGTGGATTCTTTACCCCTAAGTCACCTGGAAACCCCAGAATTAGGGAATGGAGCATGCTATTCAGGGTTCCCAGGGTAACACATGCCCAGGATCTCCATGGCAGGACCTAGGATATCAGATCAATCAAAACTAAAGATTTGAGGGAAGGAGTATATTTAGTCTAGTATCAGGTAGGAAGACATTTGCTGGGAGAATGATACCTCCTGTAGGACTTTTGTGGTGGTCCACTGGTTAAGATTTCACACTTCCAATGCAGGTGACATAGGTTTGATCCCTGGTCAGAGAACTAAGATCCCACATGCCATATGACTAAAATAAAATAGATAAATAATGAATATTTATATGTATATATACTGTTTAGCACAGAGAATATAAAAATAGAAAGGAGGACACATGCTATATCTACATAGGTTTACAATGGTCCAGGAGGAGAAGAGGGCAGAGCCCAGTGATGAGCCAGGGCAAGGGTCCTACCATGATGCCCACTTTCACACCCGTGTGTTCTCTCCCCTTCTACCATTTCTCTCGAGCCAGTCCTCAGATCATGAAGCATGACTGATTGCTTTGTATTTTCACTAGGTTACAGAAACAGGGTAATTATAGAATGAAGAAATCCTCTAAGACTTCTATCAAGGGAAGAAATATATATATATATATATTTATATGTACACATGATCATATGTTAACACAGGCTCTCTGATACCTCCCATCAATTTGTTGAGTGTTGGAAAACATCTGTTTTAATCATCCTATTTTGCTAGTTATCCTTACTGACTCTTTGATGAGGAGCCTCTCACTTTAGGTAATGTTACCATTCACGAGCTACCCTCCTCCAACACTCTTTTCTTTATGAATAACATCTGTGATCACACAGCCTTGTATCCCCCCACCCTCCCCTTAATTAAAGAGGAGATCTTCCGCACCTTTTTTCTCCTGCCTTGGGGTTTCCCTCCTACCTCAACCAGCTCTTTAACTCTTCTGGTCTGGAATACTCTTCACCAGACATTTAGAATCTGCCTCCCTGCTGCCACCCAAGACTCTGTCCCCAGCCACTTTACTGACCTCTCTAAATAGGTGCCTGGTTCCTGGGGCTGCAGGACGTCTCTTGCCATCCATAAGCCATTGGAACAAGAGGTGGGGCAGGGGGGCTTGCTTATTTCCTTTTTAAAGAAGAGAAAGAAACACACACACACATTTTTTTGCTGTAGATATGCTATTTAGCAACTCTTTCTCACATTTGAGACTATGCCCCCCCTTCCATTTAGGGAGAAGTGTTTTCCAGTTTTCTTTTAAAGCAGAAATAAACATTCTTCTTTAGCATCTATTCACCACTTGTGAGGCAACGTTTTTCTCTAATTAGAGGGAGGGAACGTCTAAGTCTGTTTTAGAGAAGAAATAAATATTCTCCTCCCCAAAATTCATTTTTAGCCAAAATATGCCAGCTGGGGTAGTTTAGAAATTGTATTAGGTTTATCTTTCTTCACTAGCTAAGCCGTACCTGTTACAAATGGCTTCTAACAGAAATTGTCCTAGAAATTTCTGAAACACTGAACTAAGACTTTTTGACTACAGACTTAAGCTTATCTCATCATATTGTGAGTTATAGAGAGAGCTAAAAAAAACTTTTTAATTGAGAGAGCAAAACTCATTTAACCTAGTCAGTGAATGACCTCAACTAGCAGAAGATTAAGTGTTAACCTTGAAGAGAGCAATATACTCCACTGTTTGGCCCTTACTTTATTGGACTCTGAGGCTCAGCATTGGGTTGCCTTGGGAATTAAGTTATGAATGAATTAGACAAGAGTTATAGGTCCATTTTTAAAATTGAGTCAGCTGAATGATAGAGGACAGTCTATTTGGGATTGAGAGAAAATAAACAAATTTTCTTAACTCCATGCTAAGGTGCCTTTCTATTTTGAGAGAAGAAGCCTCTAAATCTTTACACAAAGAACATTTACTGTCATTTGAATGAGTCCCTTCAATTCCAATCTAGCCTGAAAGCCTTTTCCTTCCACCACTCTGCTTTAGCAAATATTTATACCCCAGTCATCTCAAATCCATTGGACTCCATCACATGTGTGTTTCAATTATTTAAAATCAGGATAGTATCTCCTGGGCAGCTAATGAAGTCTCAATAGATATATATTATTGAAGCATATTGTTATTTACTCACCTAATAAATCAAGACTGCTGGGGAGAGTAGATGCAATTGAAGCACTAGGAATGAGAAATAATGATGACATAGATCATTTTTGGATCACTCTAGCCCATTTTACAGCCTGCAAAATACACTGAATTCCATAAAAGTGACAAATGACACAACATTGTAATAAATAGCTATAGTGCATGCATTGTGGATGGGAGCTTAGATGCATATTGAAGCTCTACGTCAAAATGGTGGTTGATGAATTAAGTATTGAAATCATACTCTGTAAAAAGGAATTATATACTTTCCATTTATCTTGATGTATTATATGACATCACATGGTTAACTGTATATAACCTTTCCAAATTGAGCTGATTTAATATTAAGGAAAAATTGTTATGAAGGAGCATTTGGTATGTTTGGAATTCTTTATTTACTGCTATATTTTCATGTCTTTCAAATGCTCCATGGATGCTTAATCATATTAAATTTTGTTTTGAGTTGAATTCTCAGAAATATGCAATAACATTTGCAGGGCTTCCTAAAAATGAATGTGTTATATCACAATTAACATTACTGTTTCTCTTTCAAATTAAAATGTTTGCATGTTAAGAATACAAAAAATGTTTCAATTAAGTATTAAATATAAATTAACAATCACTCAACTCTGATGGATGGATTTTACTTTCTGACCCTGGAGTAACCCAGATCTCTTGCATCTCCTGCACTGACAGGGGGATTCTTTACTGCTGTGCCATGTGGGAAGCCCTTAAGTGAGTTGACCACAGTTTTGAAGTTATGCTCTGGTGTGAGATGGTATTTTACTAGCAGTTTTTGAGTCTTATCTTCCCAGTTAAAAATGTGAATTCTCTGCTTGAATTCTATCAGCAGGCAGCATACACTGAGCCCCATCTCTAGATTATGCGAGGTCACTTTATATACCACATTAAATTGATTTTCATCATAGCAGAGAAATAAATATTTTCTTTACTTAACTGATGAAGGAAGTTGCCCACAGAGGTCAAGGTCAGTGGGGGGGGGGGGTTCAGGGTCACTATGACAGTGGATGTGGGCAGTAGAGAACTAACATACCCATGGAGGTTTAAAAATGTGTCCAGAATTGCATAGCTGGTAAGTGGCACAATTCAGATTTCAACCAAGGCTTGTCTCCAGACCCTGCATTTCTAGTCACTAGGTCATAGGGCTTCATTGAGGTGAAAGGGTTGTCCTTGTAGGTTTCTTCTGAAGTCTTAGGAGCTGAGTGGTGAATACACTGCTCAGTGCATACAAAGATTGTCCAATATCGTTATTCTATGAACACAACGATCTGTAGTGCCAATTCACTCATTGCATCTCCATCCTGCCACACTCCGCCCCCATCCACGACCACTTCAAACCAGCACCTTCATGCTCAGATCTGACCTACATGACTACTAAATAATCATAGTAAGAATAAAATATCCTCATGCAATTGAATAGCAACTTACACCTTTCAATATTGGCTAAGGAGGACTTGCTTATGTTTAATTTTTTAAATTTATTTATTTTTAATTGAAGGATAATTGCTTTACAGAATTTTGTTGTTTTCTATCAAACCTCAGCATGAGTCAGCTATAGGTATATGTATACGTATATCCCCTCCTTCTTGAACCTCCCTCCCATTGTAAATCTAATACCTTGAGAGTGAGGTAAAGAGGGCTATGGGGTGTCTGTCCCTGGTCTCTCATCTGCCTTTGTATTCTGCTCATTCTTAAGTGCCCATCTCTGTATCACCAAGTCTATGTCTCTCTCTCCATTCCAGTCTTTTTCTTGCTTTTGCAGAAGCCAAAGCAAAGCTGTAATGTTTATTGTCACTTGATCTATCAATAGAATTTATGTGTTTTTGCTGTAAACATCAGAGCAGTAGAAGGTACTACATGTTTCTTAAAACTCTGAACAAACAGGCACAACTAAGTTACTTTTTAAGATGTGACATTCCACAGTTTTTTCTCATGTAATACATTAATAATCGTGGTGTAAAAAGTATCCTCAAGGAGAGAAGGATGGGTGAGAGTAGAGTAATTTTAGGGGCAAAAGCTTGGTTTAGAAGTGTGGCTTGTAACACAGACTGAGAAAGTCTCCCAGAGTTACTGAAGATAAGTGTGCAGATCTTGGTTTATAAATCATGTTATTTTCTACTTGTTATCCATGTGAAGAGGTGGTACAAGACAAATCTTATGAGAGTGGGGAAAAAGCAGGTACTTTTCTATCTGCTCTACATTTGAGCTTAAATTGCTGCGAAGTCATTCCCAGAGGGAATTCTTTAGTAACTGCAAGTTACAAATAAATACTTCCAACTTTGCTTTCCACAAGCTCAGCAGTTTCAGCCTCATAAGAGATGCTCTGAACAAGCCAATGTGCTTTTAACTTAGCTCTAAAATATGTCCTGATATGTGGGAGCTATTTTTAAGACAATAGCAAGGACCTGACAGACTGATATTTGCTGGAATGCAAATTACCTCATGTCTCTCCAGGCCTCAGCCCACAATGAGGCCCATCAAGTTATTATTGTACCCCGGGAAATATGCTTTGCATTGCCCTGGGTATTACTGCTCCCCTTAAAGATGTGGCCATTTTAAAGCTGTGTAATGGGGAAGAGAAAGTGAGTGGCCAACCCTGAGTGGAAATGAAAAAAAAGTTGCAAAATGAAACAAAAACAAGAGAGTTAGAACAGGAGTGATGATCACACACATTCATATCTATCAAGAATCATCTATCGATCTATCAGTTATCAATTGTCCATCATTTCTATGTTGATTGTTTATCTGTCTGTGGATCTCTTCATGGACCTATCATGGAGGGGGTAGAAAAAAGAATGGCATATTTGAACTAAAGCAGATCAAGATAGGAAAACAAATTCTGTGTTTCTTTTGTCAAAGAAGGTGAATCTGCCAAGGAAGTCTAACTGGGATGCACCGTGAGATGGATTACTCCCTAAAGAAGGGATTCACACCTCAGTCAGTAGAATGCTAAAAAGTACATTCCCTTTGTCCTGTCCCCTTGGGGCACCTACACTCTTCATGTTTTCACTGACCATAGCTTGTGGAACATTGTACTGTAATTTTATATTGTCATTGATTTTTTTAAACTTTATTCTATTGAAATATAGTTGATTTATAATGTTGTGCTAATTTCTGCTATTCCACAAAGTGATACAGTTTTATATATATATAAATATGTATAATATAATATATATGTATATTCTTTTACATGAATATATATTCCTTTTCTACTCTTTTCCCTTATGGTTTATCACAGGATACTGAATATAATTCCCTGTGCTATATGGTAGGACCTGTTGTTTATCCATACTATATATAATATAGTTTGCATCTACTTAACCCAAACTCCCAGTCCTTCCCTTCCTCATCCTCCTTTCTCTTGGTAACCACCAGTATGTTCTCTATGTCCATGAGTCTGTTTCTGTTTTGTAGATATATTCATCTGTGTTATATTTTAGATTTCATATATAAGTGATATCGTATGGCATTTGTCTTTCTCTGACTTACTTCACTTAGTATTATAATCTCTAGGTCCATCCATATTGTTGCAAATGGTATTATTCATTCTTTTTTATGCCTGAGTAGTATTCCTTTGTGTATATGTACATCTTCTTTATCCATTCATCTGTCAATGGACCTTGAGATTGCTTCTATGTCTTAACTATTGTGAACAGTGCTTCAATGATTATTGGATTCATGTATCTTTTCAAATTATAGTTTTATCTGAATATGTGCCTAAGAGTGGGATTGCAGGATCATATGACAACTGTATTTTTAGTTTTTTGAGGAATCTCCATTATTGTCATTGATTTCTTTACCCATCTCTTCCTTACTTGAGTACAAGCATTCTTAAATCACCAATACCCTGCACTAGTTCCAGCATACAGTTGGTGCTCCCTAAATCATTTGGAAATAGAGAGATAGATGCACTAGAACCAAATTTAGAAGGTAGAAATGAAGGAAATTTCCAGGAAACCAGAAAGATGATTTTAGTGCCAATGACATTTGTATCATCAAATAATATAAAGATGGCTCTTAGTCTCACTGACCTGTCCAATAGATTGGCAACTGGTCACAAGTGGCTGTTTAAATTTACATTAAGGCTAATTAAGCAATATTGAACATTTATTTCCTTAGTCACACTATTCACATTTCAAGTGATAAACAGTCACAGGTGGCCATTGGCTATTTTATTGAATAGTACAAATATAGAACATTTTCATTAGCATGGAAAGTTCTATAGGATAGTATTAAAAGAGAACAAAAATGTAGTGAAATGTTTCAGAAGAAATAAGGAGATATTTTACTCCTCCTTAAAAAAAATATTCTGTGTGTGCTAAAATATGTGTGTGCATACTCAGTCGCTTCAGTTATGTCTGACTCTTTGCAACCCTATGGACTGTCACCCACTAGGCTCCTGTGTCCATGGGATTCTCCAGGCAAGAATACTGCAGTGGGCTGCCAGACTCTCCTCCTGGGGCTCTTCCTGACCCAGGGATCAAACCTGGGTCTCCTGCACCGCAGACAGATTCTTTACTGCTGAGCCGCTGGGGAAGCCCATGTGCTAAAATACACTAGGAGAAGAAGAAGGACGATGAGCAGGACACATACAGGAAATAGTCCTCACGGAGGAAAAAGCAGAGGGAAACACAAGTCTATTTACTTCAGAAAAACTAGGCTAGTCTGAGATGCCCTGACTCAGTTTATTAAACCCTACTGACCCTAAAACCCATATATCTTATATTTCATGTTTGCTCCTGGCCCCCAGAGCCCTCCTATATAATCACTCCATTCCTGACCCCTCAACTCCTGAGTCCTTTTTACATCATCATACTTCCTAGCTAAGCCACTTCTGTGCAAACATCCAGCCCTTCACTTCTTTATGCCTGAGGCTGTGCAGCCAAATGTGAGCAGAGAATAAAGCCCACCGTTACTGGTTGCACCTTAAATTCATGATGACTAAACTTCTGTCCTTAACTTGGCCTACAACACTAACAAGAAATCATGCAACATTTCTGTTGGCCATTCATTCTCCCTCTCCCAGGTGACATTTTAAACCTACTCACTCTCCAACACCTCTTCCCCTACTGTCTTACACAGCTTGTGACTCGGCTTCCTATTTTGCTGGGACACTGCAGACAATAAGAAGAGAACTCCTGCAGCCTTGCGCCATTACACCTACATGCATCCATGTCCTCTTCATGTTCACCCTTACAGGGTGAGAGTGATGAGCTGCTCTCTGAGGCCAGCCTGCTACCTGAGTACTGAGTCTGTTTACTTTTTGCTACTCAGATTGCTCACTCCAGTGACTGTCCTGTTTCTTCTCTGCACTATTAGCATAACTATTCTGAAGTTTTTTCCTTCTTAAAAAAATTCTATCTTCATCCTTCATCAGCTTTCCTCATAGGAAATCTACTTGAAGGAAAGTTCCTTTATTTTCTCTTTCCTTCCACCACACCTCTCACTGTCTGGTAGTATCAAATTCATCAGGGCTTCCCTTCTGCTACTCTCTTCAAAAGGACCTCATCAAGGATACCAATAACCTCCACAGTTAACTTTAATGACAATTCTTAACCCTTGCCACATTTAATTTGTCAGCAACATTTGGTTCAGTGGATCAACTGCTTCCTTCTTAAAACACTATTTCCCCCATTTTACTTCCAGGACGCTCCTTCCTTGTGGTCTTTTACTTCATTGATTACTCAGTCTCAGTGTCAGTTGTAGGTTTCTCCTTTTCTCTCAAATCTCATGGCTTTCATTTCCATTTAGAAGCCAATGACTCCAGTACCAATCACCGTCTTGCATCTTTCCCCAGTCTTTGATATCCTGCCACCTTCTCTCCTCCGCTCAAACATCTAAGTCATGCGCCTCAAATGTATTCTTATATCTTCACTCAGTTTATGGCAACTCCTCAAACAGCTGGAGTTATCTGTCCCTTACATCTCACAGACAACCAGTCTGCAAATCTCATTGGCTCTGCCCTCAACATGGTCCTGTGGCCTGAATACTTTTCATCATTCCCACCCCTCCCATCTAGGTTGCAGCCAGCCTTATCTCTCACACACATCATTACAAGGTCTCTCTAACAATTCTCCCTGCTTCCATACTTTGTCTCTATGAACAATTCACCCAGCAGCCTTAACAGTACTGTTAAAACAAGGTCAGATAGTGGTTCATGAAATTTCTCTGCTCATTATGCCCCAGTGGTTTTCATCTCACACTGCATAAGCCAAAATCCTTATAGTGACCTCCAAGACCCTGCAGCATCTTCATCTTTCTCTAAATCCCAACACTCCTGTAATATTATTCTCATCTCATACTTCTCTCCCTTGCACTTTGTACTCTTCAGAAAAACTGACATTATGGTTGTTTCTTAAACTTACTGGGCATACTCTCCACTTAGGGCACTTGTACTGTTTCTTGCTTCTGCCTAGAACATTTATCCCCCAGATAGTCACATGCCTCAGTCTTTCATCTCAGACATTTATTAAAATGTTGCTTTAATATGAGGTTCTGAGAGAGAAGAGACAAAGTGTAATGTTTTTTGCAGGTAACTATGGTGAGCACATTAGGGACATGGATAGCTGTCAAAAAGCTGGGTCTATAGAAAAAGAAAACCATCCAGAAATGGAATTTCCATTTAACACTCATCCTGTAGATTTTAAAAATAAAGGACGTCTCAATTGGATGATGAATCATAATAAGCCTTAGATTATTTACATTATATTATAGCATTATATGTATGATATATATATAATAGAAATACTATATATATATATATATATGTATATATATATATATATCATATCATGACATTTAAATGGATGACCGTTACCACCTAGCTGTCTCCTGTGCATAACACACACAGACATACACACATGCCCATGCATGAGAGGAAGGCGATCCACTCTATTCAAGAGTAGGGGACCTCTCACATTACACAAAGAAGCACTATGCTTTGTAAATAATTTTATTAAACTAATGGAATTGGAAATAACCAAATTGTTACTCTTTGAGCGAACACCCTGAAGCCATCAGCTCATATAGAATTTAAGAAGCTTATTTAGATAAATATGATAACAGTCTGGAACAAACTTGACAAAAAATGATGTGGACCAGTAGACATTAGGTACTTTGTCTTTTGGAATGAAAATAGATGATGATATAGGAGTCAAAATAATATCTATTATTCTGTAATAGTGTGTGTTAGTTGCTCAGTCATGTCTGACTTTTTACAATCCTCTGGACCCCACTAGGCTCTTCTGTCAATGGAATTCTCCAGAGAAGAATACTGGAATGGGTTGTCATTCCCTTCTCCAGGGGATCTTCCTGACCCAGGGATCTATAATAATAACCAAAATTAATTCTTCACAATCTGAAAGAGTTTTTCATGGCCTGAAGTAGATAAATAAATTCCTACTAGAACATGAAAGGTTTAGAAATATAAGAAAAATCATCAAAAGGGCAAGATATCTCCACTGCATTCAATCTTTCCAACTGGTGACATGTGCTAAATTAGATCTAAGCATGAGTTTTCAGGGAAAAGAGTAAAACCACAGTGAAAGATAAATATCTCCTTATATTTGAGTTTAATGAAGAAGAAGTATGAAAACAAACATTTGTTGACAGGACACAATGTGCCAGGTGTTGTGACAGGCTTTTAAAGTGTGATCATCCTTAAAACTGTAGTGGATAATGTTATCTCCTCTTACTGATGAAGAAACTGAACTTCTGTGGCCAAGCTGAGATTAATAGAAAGCTTGTGCTGCTTCTTTCTATTTTCCTGGAGAATATAAAAAGGAGCTGAAAATAGAAAAGTGAAAATGATGAAAATTCAAGGAGTGGATAAATGAATTTATATGTTAGAAATTAAGGAGATCTGAGAAAAAAATTAATCAGTGAACAATGATGCCAACCTCATATACGGTCATGACTTGTAAGCATTTTAGAGTGTGGAGGAAGAAAATAAAAGAATGCACTAACAGGCTTATGTAATAAAAAGATGTTCTAGAAAGATGATCCCAAAAGAAAAATTGTGGCTAATGGAAGAGTTCTTTATAGGCCAGTTTGGGGAACAGGAAAAGTGCAGGACAAAGAAGCAAGGGCAAAGTCAAAAGCTATCAAAGAGAGGAGAAAATAATCTCAAAGCAGGCTTCTCAGCTCAGGAACCAGGAGTATGAACAAGACCTTGAAATGGGAAGCTGTTTTGAGGTTTGCTGACCAAGTTCCTGAATTCTAAGAAAGTTTTGAAAACTTCTGGAAAAATTATTTTCCTCCTAGACCACTATCCGGGGGAGAAAACCAACTCACATGTGGAAGGAATGCAAAGAATAATTTTTTTTCCAAAGAACAGTTCTTGACTGACTGAGTGATTGGGCCAACAGTGATGAGAAAGAGGGTGAACAGTCACTGACAGTAACTGAAAAGGGGCTTCCCTGTGGTCCAGTGGTTAAGAATCTGCTTTCCAATGCAGGTGGTACAAGTTTGATACCTGCTTGGGGAAACTAAGATCCCACATGCTGTGCCATAACTACTGAGCCTATATGCCAAAACTAGGACATGATGCAGCCCAATAAATAGATAAATAAATATTTTTTTAAGTAGGTAATTTCAGTGTTTGTTCCAGGAGTTGCCTGCAAGACCAGTACTGTTCAAACAAAGTGGTTGGAAAGAGATGATCATTTGCTGGGAAATCTCCACTTCTCCAAGGGAAGGAGCCATCGAATTATGATTACTACTTTTGATTATATAGTAATGAAAAGGAAATAGTGACTAATGTCATGAGATGGTGGAGCAGAAAAACTGATTGTGTAAGTGTGGCATTGTATACCAAGTAAACCCAGAACTGAATGATGAATACATAAATGGGGAAGGAAATGAAAATCTCAGGGTGTTTTGGGGCTGAGGATAGCAGTGTCTAACAAACATCAGACAAAATGTATCTATTTATATGGAATGTATATGTATGGAATTTACATATGTATATATCTATATGGAAGCTGATGATAACTGTTAATTCACTAGTATGTGCTATTTCCTTCACTTTCATTATTTCTTCTTTACTATTAACTTGCAGGTGTTACACTCATAAAGATTGATGGAAAATTCATGTTTTGTTCAAAATTACGGTACTCACAGACTCCTAATATCGTTAGCTAAATGTTGAATTCCAAGCCTGGCCAGTTGGCCCACTACGGTCCCTACTCTTTCCACTGGCTCAGACTGCCTTCACAGATGAAGATGTTTAAAGATGAAGACAGTGAAAAGGAAAAGCCCAAGAATATAAAGAATACATGATAACCTAGTAACATATACCTAATGGTTGTGATTAAAAGCATCACTAAAGTTCTTCAGGCTATAGATGAACTGGAATAAAGTAGAAGTTCCTTATGAATGATGTGCTGGTTACACTTGTATGATGTTTTTAGAAAGAGAGATGAAAGTGCTAGGGAGATGGCAGTGCCAGGGTGACCAAAGTCCTGACAGTAAAGAAAGGGCACCTCCATGGGTGTGAGTGAAGAGAATTTTAATGAATGGGTTATTTACAAGGGTGTGGGAGGTGTTAAAGAATAGTAAAACTCCTGGGGGGCAATAGTGCAAGTCCTCCAATTTTTTAAGGGATAAATGTATCGAAGAATGCCTGTTATAGTTGTTTATGTTACTACCCCTGTTCTTGAAGAGGGAGGGGAGGGAATGGTATTATTGAGCATTAGGAGAAGAGCTGCTGGGAAGAAGCTACAGTCTTAGTAGGAATGCAGCTGCTGTCAAAATCATAGCCTTGCATGAAGGGACCTGAAGATGGCATGCATCAGTATCCCCATTTCTCTCTGGTCCAACCCTAGGATATCCTGGCAGGGGGACTAGAGAGCTTGGGTAAACACTCCTTAGAGTTTTCCCTCTCAGGACTCAGAGCAGTGTGGAGAGAGTGGAGAAGAAGTGTAGGGTGGAAAGCCAGAATATTAGATCATGCATAAGTTAATTGGCACATCTACTCTTCTCAAACCACCCCCAAGTAAAACAACACTAAACAAAAACACAGCACCTGCTCTGTAAATTTGGACCCAAGATCTGTCCTTGGGCACAGCTTTCCAACAAAATTACTGCCTCTAAGCCATCGTAATAGAAATTTTTCAGCTACCCACAAAGATGGAAAAAGGGCTTTTCCTAGAGAAGAATGAGTACAGAGAAAACAATGCAAGTTGTTGCTTGCCTTAGATAAGAGAAAGTCAGTGGGACAAAGTTGATGGGGATGACATGGTAAAAGAGATACATAAATTAAGAGAAATAGCAAGCAAATGGACATTACAGAAGCAAATTTATGATGTTTTATTAAGAAGAAAGAGACAAAGAAAGAGCTAAGTATTTTTAGTCTCTGGGGCTAGAAAAAGTGGTGTTTATATTTTTCCCCTTGTTTCTTTGATAGCTTTCAAAACTGAGGCAGGAGAAAATGTCTTAGAAAAAGTGATGGGCATTAACTTATTTACACCTCACAATAACCTAGTAAGATAAGTTTCCTCATCCTCACTGTATAAATAGGGAGGTTAAATAGCTTGTCCAAGAACATATACCTGGTAGTATGTAAAGTTAAAAACCATCCTCCTTTCTACCAACTCTCTTTGCCAACAAGCTTTCCTGCAGATAATACTGGGAGGAGGTCGTAGCCCAGAATATGGATTGAAAACAAAGTGAATGGATGTCATCTATATCACACACCCAAGGAATTAACTGGACACCTCTTCTTTCCCCAAGTTACTCTTGCTTACTACCAGTTGAAAGAGTTTAGAATATCTGAGCTATTGCTATTGGATGATGAAGGATTTTCTTTGTTATGTTGTCCTAAAGACACATAACCCTACACTCTTAGACATGTCTCCATTCTTAGAGTAATAAGCATAATGGTATTGTATTAATTTGCTGGGGCTACTGTAAAAATGTACCATGAATAGGGTGGCTTAAACAACAGAGATGCATTATTCTCAGTTCTGTAGACTAGAAAAGCTAGATAGAGGTATCAGAAGAGTTGATTCTTTTTAAGGGCTGAGATGGAGAACCTATTTCATGTCTTTCCCCAGTTTCTAGTGGTTTGCTGATAATCTTTGGCATTCCTTGACTTTCAGAAGCATAGCTCTGATTGCTGCCTTTGTCTTTATTTGGTGTTCTCTCTGTGTGCCTCTCTCTGTGTCCACATTTCTCCTTTCTATAAGGATGGGGTTCACAAGGGGTTAAGGTCCACTTAGTCATGTCACCTTAACTACTTACATAGGCAATGACCATAATTTCAAATAGGGTGACATTCTGAAGTCCTGGAGCTTAGGATTTCAACATATGCATTTGTGAGGGATTCAGTGCAACTCATAACAGCAACTTATAAATTTGTTAGTGGATTATAAGAAGAATTGGTTCATAGGGCTTCATAAGGTGAAATATCTAGGAAAGAAGATATAAATAAAAGGAAAACAATGGGCATGTAGAGGATTGCTCATAAGAACTATGAGCGTCTGATTCTGTCCAAATGTCCTAAAGTTGGCTTTGGTGCCTAAATGTCAATATATGTATAATGTGAAAATACATTTTAGAATAACCTCTGAGGTCCTGGGGCCACCCTCATGGCTCAGCTGGTAAAAAATCCTCCCACAATGAGGGAGACCTGGATTCTATCCCTGGGTTGGGAAGATCCCCTGAAGAAGGGAACAGCTACCCACTCCAGTATTCTGACCAGGAGAATTCCATAGACTGTATAATCCATGAGATTTCAAAGAGTCAGACACAACTTAGAAAATTTCACTTTCACTGAGGATCTAGTGAGATGCCATATGTGATGGCATTTTGCAAGCTGTGTGCTATTCAAATTAAGCCATGAATTTTATTGTCATCACAAGTCTTTATTCGTATAGGTAGCTTCTTTTTATTGTTATATTGAACATTTCTCATTTATATGGCCCATTTCTTTTCACTTCATTAAATCCTGGATTAGTAGCATGTATGTCAATTTCCTCTCAGGAAACTGAGCCCTTTCGCTTTTTTTTTTTTTTTTCTGAAATATATTTCCCAACTCTCATTTAAAGGCACAATCATCTTAACACTGGGTTGGTCAGGTAGCCAACTCCAGCTGAATAGCTCACTAACAAAAGGAACTTAAATTGCCAGCACAGTCAGCACACTGACTGCAAACCAGTTTGCATAGTCATCAATCAGACACAGACAATGTTATGGACACTCCAGTAAGATTTGGCTGGTATCCCCGGTGACCACTGGCTCCTTCTTTCTCTCGCTGCTAGCATGAAAGTATGAACTGTCCTCTCCAATTGTAACTGGCACCTAGGCTAAGACATACACAATATCCTTCTGCTTCATTATATCCCTTTTCTCTTGTAAGAATAAAATTACATGTGTTTTGAGTCTGTGTCTAACTCAGAACTCAAATATTAAAACATTCCTTTGATTTATGTGAAAATGAAAACTGTTTCTGGCATAGGCATCATTGTCTCTGCTTTCTTTGATCCCTAATTCCCCCTCTTTGTTATTCTCAAATGCAGACACTCTGCCTTGAAGACTAATGATCTACAAGTTAGTTCATCGAACCAAAATGTATTGAGCCTCCATCATTTTTTCTTTTTCTTGCATTTATTAATAAATGTTAATGTCTTTAAAATTTTATTTTCTAAAATTTTTGTTGGAATATAGTTGATTTACAATGTTGTAGTAGTTGCAGGTGTACAGCAAAGTTATTTTTCCATATAGGCCATTACATAGTACTGAGTAGAGTTGCCTGTGCTATACAGCAGGTTCTTATTAGCTGTCTATTTTATACATAGTAGTATATATATGTCAATTTCAATCTCCCGAATTATCCCTCCTCCCTTATCCCCTGATAGCCATAAGTTTGACTTCTATGAGTACATCTGTGATGCTATTTCAGTTTTGTAAATAAGGTCTTTTGTACCCCCTTTTTAGATTCCATGTGTAAGCAATATATGATATTTGTCTTTCTGTGTCTGACAACTTCACTCAGTATGACAATCCTTGTTGCAGCAAATGGCATTATTTTGTTTTCTCCTATGGATGAGTAGTATTCCATTGTGTATATGTACCCCATGTTCTTTATCCATTCCTCTATTGATGGATATTTAGGTTGCTTCCATGTCCTGGCTTTTATAATTAGTGCTTCAGTGAACAAAGGGGTGCATGTATCTTTTTAAATTATGATTTTCTCTGGATAGATGTCCAGGAGTAGGATTGCTGAGTCATATGGTAGTTTTCTTTTTAGTTTTTTGTTATTTGTTTATATATTCATTTATTTTATTTTTTATTATTATTTTTGATTATGCTAGGTCTTCGCTGCTGTGTATGCATGGGTTTTCTCTAATTGTAGCAAGTGGGGGCTACACTCTAGTTGCAGTGCACAGGCTTCTCATTGGGGTGGTTTCTCTTGTTTTGGAGCATAGGCTCTGGGGAAAGCAGGTTTCAGTAGTTGTGTCTTGTGGACTCTGGAGCACTAGCTCAGTAGTTGTGGCACATGGGCTTAGTTGTCTCTCAGCATGTGGAATCTTCCTGGAGCAGGAATGGAACCTGTTCAGTTCAGTCGCTCAGCCGTGTCCGACTCTTTGTGACCACATGGACCGCAACATGCCAGGCCTCCCCATCCATCACTAACTCCTGGAGCTTACCCAAACTCATGTCCATTGAGTTGGTGATGCCGTCTAACCATGTCATCTTCTGTGGTCCCCTTCTCCTCCTGCCCTCAATCTTTCCCAGAATCAGGGTCTTTTCAAATGAGTCAGCACTTCACATCAGGTGGCCAAAATATTGGAGTTTCAGCTTCAACATTAATCCTTCCAATAAATACCCAGGACTGATCTCCTTTAGGATGGACTGGTTGGATCGCCTTGAAGTCCAAGGGACTCTCAGAGTTTTCTCCAACACCACAATTCAAAAGTATCAATTCTTCAGCGCTCAGCTTCCTTTATAGTCCAACTCTCACATCCATACATGACTACTGGAAAAACCTTAGCCTTGACTAGATGGACCTTTGTTGACAAAGTAATGTCTCTGCTTTTTAATATGCTATCTAGGTTGGTCATAACTTTCCTTCCAAAGAGTAAGCGTCTTTTAATTTCATGGATGCAATCACCATCTGCAGTGATTTTGGAGCCTCCCCAAAATAAAATCTGTCACTGTTTCCATTGTTTCCCCATCGATTTGCCATGAAGTGAGGGGACCAGATGCCATGATCTTAGTTTTCTGAATGCTGAGCTTTAAGCCAACTTTTTCACTCTCCTCTTTCACTTTCATCAAGAGGCTCTTTAGTTCTTCACTTTCTGCCATAAAGGTGGTGTCATCTACATATCTGAGGTTATTGATATTTCTCCCAGCAATCTTGATTCCAGCTTGTGCTTCCTCCAGCCCAGCATTTCTCATGATGTACTCTGCATATAAGTTAAATAAGCAGGGTGACAATATACAGCCATTATGTACTCCTTTTCCTATTTGGAACCAGTCTGTTGTTTCATGTCCAGTTCTATTTTTTGCAGTAAATATTTATTTATTTATTTATTTTTATTTATTGTTTTTTCTTCTCTTTTCTTTCTTTCTTTCTTTCTTTTTTTTTTACATTATTGTGTTGGTTTTGCCATACATTGACATGAATCTGCCATGGGTATATATATGTTCCCCTTCCAGAACCCCCCTCCCACCTCCCTCCCGATTCCCTCTCTCATGTCCAGTTCTAACTGTTGCTTCCTGACTTGCATACAGGTTTCTCAAGAGGCACGTCAGGTGGTCTGGCATTCCAATCTCTTTTAGAATTTTCCACAGTTTATTGTGAGCCACACAGTCAAAGGTTTTAGCACAGTCAATAAAGCAGAAGTAGATATTTTTCTGGAACTCTCTTGCGTTTTCAGTTATGCAGCAGATGTTGGCAATTTGATCTCTGGTTCCTCTGCCTTGTCTAAAACTGGCCTGAACATCTGGAAGTTCACGGTTCACGTATTGCTGAAGCCTGGCTTGGAGAATTTTGAGCATTACTTTACTAACATGTGAGATGAGTGCAATGATGTATAACTCAATGAAATTATGGAACCTGTGCCCCCTGCATTTTCAGGCAGATTCTTAATCGCTGGGCCCCAAAGAAGAACTATTTTTATTTATTTTTAATTTTTTTTAGGAAACTCCATAATATTCTCCATAGTGGTTGTACCAGTTTATATTCTGACCAACAGTGTAGGAGAGTTCCCCTTTCTCCACAAACTCTCTAGCATTTATTATTTGGAGGTTTTTTTTTTTTTTTATGATGTTCAAATGCCTATCATTTTTCTTATAGTGTTCTGGGAGCTGTAGCGATGATGAAGATACTTGGTAAGTTGAAAATGTGTTGAATTTAAAGGTATTGCCTTGCCTTGATCAGTGACCAAGGCCACAGGTTTCTGTCACGTACTTTGCAGTTTTGAGGAGGCATGGGTGTGGCATGTGGACTTCCCAGATAGTGCTAGTGGTAAAGAACCTGCCTGCCAATATCCCTGGTCGGGAAGATCCCTTAAAGGATGAGGACATGAAACCCACTCAAGTATTCTTGCCTGGAGAATCCCATGGACAGAGCTGTCTGGCAGTCTGCAATTCATAAGGTTGCACAGAGTCAGACACGACTAAGGCGACTTAGCACACAGACACGGTGTCACGTGTGCACAGCTGGGCTTAGTGGGCACCTCTTCCTGGTGATGGAGAGGATTTGGTGACTCAGGACCCACAACGCAGTGGCTTCATTGTTTTCATTTTGCCAGAGCCTTGCCTCTCATCAGCTTTTAATTTACTGAATTTTATAGGGTGGCGGGGGGGGGGGCTGGTAATGTACTGTCATGGCAATCCCTGAAAGTCTTAAAGCATTTCTCTCAAAATGCCAAATTCTCTCATTCTATGTATAATATAATAAAGATTTATAATATAGATTAGGAGTTTAGAAACAAATGCCTTGACATTTTTAGTCCCTAAGAGAATCTTGTTTTTTTTTTCTCCTAAACTTTCTAGAGAATCTATGGTTTATAACCAACCAAACATCCAATTACTTATCAAGCAGTTATACAGGAACTGCCATGCTAGGAAAGTGACTTTAAAAAAATATAAGAACTGGCTGTTAGTTTCAAGGAGTTTGTAAGGAGTTTTCAGGTTTCTTTTCATGGAACCATCACAAGTCAAGAAAGCAGGCGATGATAAGCAACAAATGGATAGTTCCCCATGCACCTTATTCATTAGCAGGAACCTTTAGAGCCAGCCTGTACATTTAATCACCACCACAAAGACACCTTCTTTCCTAGAGCTTTAGAGCTAGGAGTCTTTAAGTGGGTCACCTGACAGAGTGAACTTATCAGTTGAGAAACAGGGTGACAAGGACAGAGGCAGCAGTTGCAATTTGAAATGTGAATTTGTTTTGTAAAAGGTTTTCATTAACAAAGATTTTGTGCAATGAAAGGGCAATGTCAGAGCTCACCTACTTCCTTCCCTTGTGGATAAGATAACATTTAAGAGCTTTTGAATTTCTTACAAACTTAAAGTTGCTCAAATGGGGCAGAGGAAGGAGATTAAAATCACCTTCTATGATGACAGAAAACAGTGTTACCACTGAGGCCTCAATCCTTCTACCAGTGGAAGCAAATGTATTTTCTCCATTTAAAAGGATTCTCTTCTGGTCCCCACCCTCTCCAGGCATTTGGTTGTGATAGAGTTTGGTTTGACTGATGAATTTTAGTTCCTCTGCTTCACACAAGGTAGACAGTGATAAATTGATATATTAACAATGTGATTAATGGTTACTTTCTATTCAGTATAATTATCAGGTGGTGGTTTCAATGAAAAATGCTAGAAAATGAAACTTTTCACTCCAGATAACTATCCACCCTGTCTAGAAAGAAAAATGGGTCTCTATTTTCAACATATTACTGTAGAGCAAGGACATGAGAGAGAGTACACACTGGTTTTGTGAGTTTTGTAGAATGAGGTGAATTTGTTAAAGTGTCTGTCTCCAAAGAAATTCTTAGGAAATCTCTAGATAAGAAAACTTTAAATTTTACCTTAATCCTGAATGATTTTACCAGTTCCATCCTAGTCTTCCCAATCCTTTCTGGCATTTAATCCCTTTTAGAGATTGCTTTAGATTAGTATCCCTAAAGCACAGCATTAAGCATACAAATCTTTTCCCAGAAACAGAGGATGATTTCACATTACCATAATAGGAATAACAAAATCATCAGCATGACACCTGACACCTTTTGACAAAGGACAAACACTCTGGTGAACCTGTTCTAATTCCAACCCTCTGCTTTTTCAAGGCTTATTGCCTCCTGATCATCTCAACTATCCATATTATTAAGGGTCCAAGCTTTGCCTTGCCCTTTTTTCCATTTGTTTTTAACTGTAAGGAAAAATTGTACACAATTCTAATATGACCCAAAAGATTATAATGCTCATCCATAGAGAGCTATGTATTGCTTGGAGCACTCTGTCTGAATTATCTGATTCTGGAGGTTCTGTGTATTTCATTGTCTTGGAGCTATTATATAACTATTATATAACTTTGTAGAGTTAGAATTTAACTTGTAAAAAACAGAAAGTAATACAAATGATTCCTCTCTATATAAATGCAGATAAACTCTATCCTCTAGAGCTTTAATCAACTGTCCTTATACACTGTTGGGAAAAATCCTGTTTTGCCTCCATGAAGCAAATTCGTTTCAGCATTCCTAATGGCCATACATGTTTGGTCTTTGGATCTCCTTTGAGCTTACTGTAACATTTGTTTCTAGCAGCTTTACTAGCTCATGAGTCAAATAAAATTTTTGTCATTTAAAAAATATTTTTATATGTGATTTATCATTTATGAAATTTATCCTTTAATGTCATATGCCATGTTTTAATAGACTTTTATATCAGTTTCAGGTTTGCATTAAGATTAAATGTTAATTACAGAGAGTTTCCATATCCCCCCAAACCCTACCCCTACACAAGTACAGTCTCCCCTACTGTCAACATCTAGTACCTAAGTGGTACATTTTTTTTTTCAATTGATGAACATTCATGTATAATACTCATCCTATGTCTATAGTTTATATTAGGGTCCAGTTTCTGGTTTATATATTCTGTAGATTTGACAAATGTATGATGATATGAATTCACCAATTTAGTACCATCTCCATTATATGTGGTGCTTCTCAGGTGGTGATGGTGGTAAAGAACCTACCTGCCAATATAGGAGACATAAGAGACATGGGTTTGATCCCTGGGTTGGGAAGATTCCCTGAAGGAGAGCATGGCAACCCAATCTAGTGTTCTTGCCTGGAGAATCCCACAGACAGTCTGGTGGGCTACAGTTTATGATAGGATCGCAAGAAGTTGAACATGACTGAAACAACTTAGCATGCACATGTGAACCTTTTATATGTGTGTTTTAACCACAGTTAAAAAAATTAAAAAGTATAAATTCACTTCCACGAAAGTCCTCTGTGTTCTGCTTATTCATCCCTTCCTGCCTTCTAATCACTATCACACCAATCTTTTACTGTCTTCATGGTTTTGCCTTTCCTAGAATGCCATATAATTGAAATTGCACTGTGTGCATCTTTTTCATATTAACTTCTCTCACTTAGTAATATGCATTTAAGCCTCTTCCACATCTTTTCATGGCTTGGTATCATTTCTTGAATGCTCATTATAAGGATATATCACAGATTACTTATTCATTTACCTATTAAAGGATATCCTGCTTGCTTCAAACTTTTGGCAGTTCTAAGTAAAGTTGCTCTAAACATCCAACGGCAGGTTTTATATGGACTTTTTAAAAAAAAATTATTCGATAAATATCAATGAGCACAACTGTAGAATCATATGGTAAGAGATTGTTTACTTCAGTAAGAAAATGCCAAGCTGTCTTCCAGAATGGCTGTACTTTTCTGTATTTTTACAAGAAATGAGTGTTCTGGTTGATATTGGTATCATCTGTATTCTAGATTGTAACTGTTCTAATAGTTGTGTAGGGTCTCTCACTGTTTTAATTTGCAATTCCATCATGACATACCATGTGGAGTATCTTTTCATATATTTATTTGCCATCTGTATATTTTCTTTGATGAGATGTCTGTTTAGATAGATCTTTTGCCAGTTTTTAATAAGATTTTCATATTCTTCTTGTTGAGTTTTGATATGTACCTAATTTTTAGTGTTTAACTCAGAGGTTTTAACCTTGGCTGTATATTAGCACTTTCAAACAGTAAAGATATGATTTACCTCTTTACTCTAAATCAACGAGTCTCAAACAGAAACCCTGGAAGACCCATTACCACCCAGATTACTGGGTTCCACTTCCAGAAGTTCTGATTCAGCAGTTGGGGTGAATCTGAGAATCAGCCTTTTCAACGAGTTCCTAGGTAATGGTTACCACGCTTGGAGAACTATTCCTCTTGGTCAAGTTAATTAGTTCTTCTGAGGGTGATTCTTTTGTGTAGGCAATTTTGAGCTCTACTAGAAGATTAATCTCTTAGGGCCCTCTCTGTTTAGTATAGATTAAGTCTCTTTCTTCAGCCTCTTCTTTCCTTATATTACCTTACTTTAACATTTCAATTTTAGTTTTATGTATCGTTTACAATTTCTTATTTAAATGTATGTGCTTGTAATCATGATTTGAAATAGTGTTTTATAGGTTAGTTTTCAAAATATGTTTATTTATTTTTTTAGTAGTTAAAAATTAATATTTATTGAGAACATGTAGGTACCAGATTGAATGCTCAGTGTAACATGCATTATATATTACATACTCTTATTTCCATGTTAGATTAATCATATAGGTTACTAGACACTAAATATTTTAAAGAACACACCATTTTAAGTTTTAAGTTCATAGTTAAAATCCAGATCTTTCTGACTAATGCATCCATTCACTGAATTATTAAGCTATGTTTTCTGGATTTTATAAGTAATTATCATTGCTTATACAAATAAAATGACTTTTACTAACTTTGACATCTGTAAGATCTTTCTGGAAGTATGAACCAACAGTGTTCTTCCATGAATGACCTATATTTGTTTATCATTTTGTGGATTCAGACCTTTGCCACTAAATCAATTAGCAATTACTTTTAATTAATTATTTTTTTCCTTACATTATCGTGTTGGTTTTGCCATACATTGACATGAATCCACCATGGGTATACATGTGTTCCCCTTCCAGAACCCCCCTCCCACCTCCCTCCTGATTCCCTCTCTCTTGGTCATCCCGGTGCACCAGCCCTGAGCACCCTGTATTAAGCATTAAATCTGGGCTGGCGACTGATTTCATGTATGATAATTTACATGTTTCAGTGCTGTTCTCCCATATCATCCCACCCTTGCCCTCTCCCATAGAGTCCAAAAGACATGTATAGAACAGTCTTTTGGACAATATGTTTATTTCTCTATGTATTTCATGCTTTATATTTTTGTTATTAAACTTCTAGATGAACAGTGATGCCTGGGTTACAACCTTATGACCTTTAATATTAGTCTTCCAAAAGCTTAACTAAGGAGATAAAACTCAACAATTTCCAGTTTTATTATTATCCTTTTCAATAGAACTTTTTGTTAAAACATTTGGATACAAACAAAATTCAACAAAGGATGAGATTTACCTGCTGGGTTTTAGTCTATTTATTACAAATAGAATAAAATATGCATGTAGTAAGACTTTAAAATGAACTTAGGTATGCCTAACCTGAAATGTAGACTTGAGTCTGCTTTTTACTAAAGTTTAAAGTCAACCTCTTGCAGAGAAATCTGGGGATATTTAAATGAACCCTTGACTTCTTAAATTGGACTTCTGTGTGGGAGAAGTTGCCAATATTAAAGGTGGGTTTATTATGCCATAACTCTTTGAGTCCTTGCTTTGGAGAAGGAAATTATCTGCTATTTTAAATAAATCCAAAACAATGGATCTGCAAAGCTGAATAAAGTCTATTTTCTCTTACATAGAATAGCGTATTTTAAAAGATGATGAGATGTGGAATAACCTCCAGATAATATTTGGCTCCCTTCTCATTGATGTTCAGCTCTTATGAATCACTGTTTAATATAATTCACCTTCTCCTTTCAGGCTTTTCTTTTATCTCACTATAAAAATGTTTTGAAAGCAAATATTATCCTGAAGTGCACAGATATATAAAAGATATATAAAACTGCTGGTGGTTTGAGACTTTAAGATTTTTGTCTGATAAAGAGAGAATAAGGGCAAATTCCAAACAAAAATAGAAAAGGCAATCATGAAGGAGTCCAGTGAACATTCTGTATTTATTTACATTGAAAAACATCAAGTTACCACCTTTGCACTCCCAGTTAGTATTCTGAGTGTACATTTGCTTCTTTTGCATGTTACTTTAAATTTGTTTTGACACAAAACCTGAAAAAGAAATGGGTAGGTATGTGTATGTGTTTTTTTCTTTTCTGGTTAGCCAAAAGAATTCACAGGTAATGGTATAACTTTTCAAACTAAACTTAAATGTAGGCATTACTGAGGGGTAGAATTATACTTTCCCTAGAGTTGACAGTATCAGGTCACATGATATTTATTTATTTACATTTTTTTAGTTTCATTCTTTTTTTTAATCTTTGGCCACTTGGATTATGAGAATTAGTTCCCCAACTAGGGATCAAACCCACACCTCCTGCAATGGAAGTGTAGAGTCTTAACCACTGGACCACCAGGGAAGTATCAACAGATTTTTTTTTAATAGAAAAAATTGACCTTTAAAATCAATCGCCAGCCCAGGATTGATGCTCGGGGCTGGTGCAGCGAGATTTCCCCGGGGGAAGGGAGGAGGGAGGGGGGTTCTGGAGGGGAAGCATATGTAAACCCATGGTGATATCATGTCATTGTATGGCCAAAACAATTAAAAAAAATTGAAAGGTAAATTTTAAATATCTACAATAAGTAGCCAGTGACTTGAGTAAGGAGGCTGCATTAGAACTTGTCGCTTGACAGCAAGGCTTTATCTATTGAACTGAAGAATGGTTTGCCTTTGTGAATGAAAAATGGGAACTCAGGAAAAACACTGAAAGAACCCTGGCTCCAGAACAAAGACTTAAAGTTTTATAGCATATGGGAGATTCTGTAATTCAATGTGAATCATGCTAGAAGCACCTTGGACCAAATATTTGAACTGAGGAGAAAAATCCTTGGCCTTAGAGTGTGAACAATAGAACTCATATTGGTTTTCTCTTATTATTGTTGTTTAGCTGCTAAGTTGTGTCTAGCTCCTTGTGACCCCATGGACCATAATTCTTTCTCTGTATAACAAATACTACACAGCTGCTTGAGACAATGTGTGTTTAAGAGCTCACAGTTTGGTATTGAATAGCTGGGTTCTCTGTTTAGGGTATCAGTTCAGTTCAGTTGTTCAGTTGCTCAGTCATATCTGACTCCCTGTGACCCATGAATCACAGCATGCCAGGCCTCCCTGTCCATCACCAACTCCCTGAGTCCACCCAAACCCATGTCCATCAAGTCAGTGATGCCATCCAGCCATCTCATCATCTGCCGTCCCCTTCTCCTCTCCTTCCCAGCATTAGGGTCTTTTCCAATGAGTCAGTCCTTCTCATCAGGTGGCCAAAGTATTGGAGTTTCAGCTTCAACATCAGCCCTACCAATGAACACCCAGGACTGATCTCCTTTAGGATGGACTGGTTGGATCTCCTTGCAGTCTGAGGAACTCTCAAGAGTCTTCTCCAACACCACAGTTCAAAGCATCAATTCTTCGATGCTCAGCTTTCTTTATAGTCCAATTCTCACATTCATACATGACTACTGGAAAAACCATAGCCTTGACTAGACGGACCTTTGTTGGCAAAGTAATGTTTCTGCTTTTTAATATGCTATCTAGGTGGTGAAAACTTTCCTTCCAAGAAGTAAGCGTCTTTTAATTTCATGGCTGCAATCACCATCTGCAGTGATTTTGGAGTCCCCCAAAATAAAGCCTGACCCTGTTTCCTCATCTATTTGCCATGAAGTGATGGGACCATATGCTATGATCTTAAAAGCAGAATGTTGGCTTCTCTGTAGGCTCAGGAGAAGAGGCCACACCAAAATCCATTCAGTGCCTGACAGAATCCAGGTTCTTGGGGCTATAAGACTGTCCCTAGCTCCCTGCCCTTATCAGCAAAGACTGCTCTCAGCTTTTATAGGGTTTTGAATTCTATACCCTATGTCTTTCCACCTATCTCACTCCTATCAAATGCCTCATTCTTCTCATCTCTTTGATTCGATAATATGTCTGATCAGTAGATTCAAATTTACTCAAATTTATTACTCAAATGTTAATTCCATCTCCACCCAGATAATCTTTCAATCTTAAAGTCAATTGTTTTGGTACCTTAATTACATCTGCAAAATCCCTTTACAGCAACACCTTGACTAGTGTTAACTGAATAACTAGGAGTAGGCATAAGTGCATCAGGGGCCAGACATATGGGGAACCATTTAGAATTCTACCTCCCACCAAGATATAAGCTCTCACTCAAGCAAGAGGCAACCTTGTCAAGCTGGCAAGTATCCAGATCAATAAAACATCACTGTAGAGTGAACATTCATAGACAGATAGAAAATTATATCATTTCAACAGCAATGTGGCATACCAGTTAGCGACAAAGGCAGTGTTTACCAACAGAATTGGATTTACTCTTGTCTTTGTGTTCCTTTAAGTTCTGAACACTTTGAGACAGAGTATGCATTCAACCTTTGGGGGAATTCAAAGTTGGTAAGACCTAAAGAGGCAATAGTAGACTCCCTACCAAAAGGACACATAGAAATTTATCAATGATGTGACTCTACTTGTCATGAAAAGACATGCAGGAGGTCACAGCATTTGAACAATATTTTGTTGACTTGCTGTACTATTTCCCCCCTTATCTACTCTTGATATTTATTTTATAATCTATAGGAGGCAACCTAGTATAATGGTTAAGAATATCCTGGGATTTGAAACCCCCACTTCATTTCTTACTGCATGATTTGGGCAAATCAATTCTAAGTTTTAGTTTTCTTATGTATAAATGGGAAACATGATTGTCCTGACCATGTAAAGTAGTAGTAAATAGTAAATAAAGTGCAGCATGTAAAGGGTTTATAACTGACTTCAGTTAAGTTCTTAATAAGTGTTCTCTAAGTTCAGTATAATTTGCCTGGTTACTAAGCCACTTAGGTCTTTGGCCATTGTTTGAACTAATTTTCCATCATAGAGAATACAGTCCAAATAGATTCATTCATTTAATATCCATTTTTAAATTCAGTTATCCAATCTATATATATCAAGTTGCAAACTAAGTAATGGTGATACCAATTTAAATGAGAAATAAATCTCTAGTCCTTGAGGAATTTACAGTCTAGAGATCCTAAAGAGAATCATTTGTGCTATCACCCAACTCCATTCTCACTCAGATTGAAAGAAAATCTTAGAGCAAAATTCAGTTTTTAAAATAGAGCAATAAAGCAATTTTCTCCCTCCTCTAAAACACTGTAAGCTCTTGGAGTTTAGGGACATTATTTTGCACATTTTTGGTAGTCTCAGAATTTGGCATGATGGGGAATCACATACTTAGTGAATTGATTTAAACTAAAAATGTTAGAAACAGATGTGGTCTTTAGGAAAATAAGCAATAATATTTGCCAGTGCTAGTTTCTAATGATAAAGTATCATTTTAAATAAGAAATATATTGATATATTACATCAAGATTATGGGCCTAAAACACATCAGAATGTATCATTATTTACTGAAATCTATGCTTTTTAGGTAATGCCTCTAAACAAGGCCCCAGGTGTTTTAGAAGTTGTGCTATTTTAGCACAAATATCCTGCTGACTTTCTCCCCTGTTCCTTCTACAATAATGTGATTCTACTTTTATCTCATTTACAGAACAAATAAAGAGATTTGGTGAGCCAGTAAATAATACCCAGTTTTTAAGAGAAGGCTGATAATCTATCCTAATTGGAGAGGATGACAGATATTTGTATACAGAAGTGTTGCTTACAAAATCTTTAGCATTTGTGGAAAATCATAACTTACCTATATGACTAGCAAAAGACAGATGGTTAAGTATAATATAGGACATGTTGTGAGATCACATGATGTGTGAGTTGGACTATAAAGAAAGCTGAGCACTGAAGAATTGATGCTTTTGAACTGTGGTGTTGGAGAAGACTCTTGAGAGTCCCTTGGACTGCAAGGAGATCCCACCAGTCCATCCTAAAGGAGATCAGTCCTGGGTGTTCATTGGAAGGACTGATGTTGAAGCTGAAACTCCAATACTTTGGCCACCTGATGGGAAGTATTGACTCATTAGAAAAGACGCTGATGCTGGGAAGGATTGAAGGCAGGAGGAGAAGGGGACGACAGAGGATGAGATGGCTGGATGGCATCACTGACTTGATGGACATGGGTTTGGGTGGACTCAGGGAGTGGTGATGGACAGGGAGGCCTGGCATGCTGCCATTCATCCAGTCACAAAGAGTCAGACATGACTGAGTAACTGAACTGAACTCAATATAGGACAGTCACAAAAGGCATGTTAAGTATCCTTTGAAAATGCTTATGAAATTTTTTATTGGTATATAAATAATTTTAAGTGAAAATAAAAGCAGACTACAAAACACATAACACATTTTCAATTATCACACTCGTATTTTAAGTCTTTTTTCTAGGTAGAGAGACTATTAGTTATTTTGTGTTAGCTGAATCTCACTTTGGAAGAACTGATGTAGTGGTCAGTTGAGTTCTGGTACAATTTGAAGAATATAGTCCCATAGCCATCTGAGAACAGAAACTGACCAGTTAGGGATTTTTATTGTTTACTGTTATTTGACACTCAACATCCAATCCATCTCTTTTCTATTGTGTCTTCCTATCCATAGAAGTAAGAAATCTAAAATTCATATTTCCTATTCTATCTTGAAGCTATGACTATTGTGAATTAGAGTCTGCTGGTTAGATATACATCTATGCTGTTTGGAAGTAAGGCAGAGGTCATATCCCGTCTTCTTTTGGCTGTTTATGGAAACTGGGGATGTAAAATTTTATAGTAGCCCTTTCTAGTGGGCATTCTGTAAATGTTTTTGGGTTTTCAGAGTGGTGGCAGTTTCTTGATCCAAGCATCCTTAGAAGTCTGCATCCAAGTGGTGGCTTGTAGCAGAGGAAAGCCCTTTGAATAGGTCAGTTCTACAAAGTTCTGTATCATTCCTGTAGTCCTAGCCTATAGAATATTCCAGCTCTGTGCCTCAACCATACTATAAGGGCCTGAAGCTCTTTGTTAACTCTCTTTCCACTAAAATACTAAGGGTGATTTTTAGTTTCTGTTCTAAGCCAAGTGAGGACAAATTTCCAATGTGAATTCAGCAATTAAAGGGATTATTTTAAATTTTAAGTAACTCTATTGATTATATTTTGGCATGTATATGTTTTCAGTTCTTTCCCCTTAATAAATGTTAATATTAAGTATATGTAGTATGTAAATCTATGGGTGTTGGGGAATAGGTAGAGAATGTGTTTGAGTATGATAGAGCTGAACTTATTACAGACTCTGGACTTCCAAGGTGGTGCTAGTGGTAAAGAATCTGTCTGCAAAGGCAGGAGACATAAGAGACCCATGTTCCATTCCTGGGTTGGGAAGATCCCCTGAAGGAGGGCATGGCAACCCGCTCTAGTATTCTTGCCTGGAAATTTGCATGGACAGAGGAGCCTGGCAGATTACAGTCCATAGCAAAGAGTCAGAGAGTCTATCGCAAAGAGTCAGACATGACTGAAGCAACTTAGCACTCATTACAGACTTTAAAACTAATTTTAATTGAGCAGACCAAGACATTATATTCAGTGCATCTTCTGATGGTAACAGTTTTAGAATGTAAGACTAGTAAAAGAATTATAGGAACATATTCTGTAACACTGACGTTTTGGTCAGGCACCTCTTCTCTTCCTCTGTTCCTTTCTATTTAGACAGGATAATTCGTCTATTGCTCCCCAGTCACCTTGGCCCAGCTGAGAAACATGTCAGTCTCCGTGATGTTGGAGAGGACCTACAAATCTGAGTAGTCTGGAATACTGTCCTCCTTTTCATGCAAGTCAACAAGCATTTATCAAGTACCTACTGGGTGTCCAGTTGGTGCTGAAGACTTGATGATGCTTCAGATAGAATCCTAACTCTTAAAAAACAAATGAAAAACAGAAACTTCCTGGCTCTTGGAGGAGATAGGCATATGAAGTGTAATACTAGTAAACGTTTAACAACTAGCCTTCTGGGAGGGAAAAAGTATAATGCAAGCATGTACACAAGTGTATTATAAATACTACTAATTTAAAGAAAGCATAGAAAAAAAGCATAGCAAATAATTTACAAATAATAATGAAATATACAGTGTTCTTTATTTTAAATTTTAAATGTAGGGAATGCCTACATTGGTTTTAGCTTGACCTTTTGTATCTACAGCCAACTAATGGTTGCAATAGATAGAGTTCCAGAAGAAATGAACATCTGTTGTTTCAGTTTGTATTAACAAGTAAGATGAAAAGGAAACCACAAACATGCATGTCAGCACTTTCCTTAGTCATCAATGACAGAGCAGATTTTTTTGTCAGTTGGATAATAATTTTCAAATTCTGAGAGACTATTTTCAATTTCTTTGTGTTATTCATAATGCAACATCTATAAACATGGTGAGTTTTAAATTTAATTTGTATTATTTACATTTTGTCAAACATTTTCTTAAGACTAGACAATCAGTATGACAACATGAAGGCCCTGATGTGTAGTATTTGTCAGTTTCCATGGTTTATCAATTCTCCCATCATGGATAATCTCAAACTACTAACAGGATGTCACTGATCAGGGTGATGGAAAGAGATTCACACTGGCTTGTCATTTATAGTATATCCAACATACATATAAAATAGAAATAAAGACCTTCAAAGAATATGTGATTGTAAAATGTAATAAAATATCTACAAAGTGATGAGCTTTGAGTATTTCTCAATGTAGTTTTTAAAATAACTAATTTAAATGTAATTTTATAAAATTTACTTTTTAATAATAATGTGTTTAACAAGTGGCTCTGAAAGTTCCTTTAAGTTTAAGGATCAGCTCATATGAGCCTACATAGGCCAGTTCTAGCACACAGCTAGATATATGTCTTGTACTAAAGACAGAAGGGAACACACACAAAATAGTCATCTCTATTGGGAGATGTCAGAAAATAAGTTCTGAAGGACAAATGATTGTGGCATGTAGTGAGGAGATATTCCTTGCTAAGGAAGTAGAATGGTCAGTGGAATGAAATATCAATGTTGGGACCTGCCCAAGTGTCTCATAATTGGAATGGGGTGAGGTCTACAGAGGCCAGGTTGAAAGGGAGCTTATAAAACCCAGTGAGGAGTCAGAATGTTCTCTTGCTTGTGATTGATAGTTTTTAAAGATGACATTTCAGACTTGCCTTTTGGAACAAAGGTTACAGTGGGAATGTGGAGAATATACAGGATCAGAGGCAAAGTCATAAGACAGGGAGGCAAGTTGCCCCATCATAGCTGGACCCTCGATACTGATGTTGATTCTTGTTCAGATCTTCCTCAATTTGCAGTAGGGTATGTCCCGCTAAACCCATTGTAAATTGAAAATATCATCAATTGAAATGCATTTAACATGCCTAACCTACTGAGTATCATGGCTTCACCTAACCTACCTTGCATCATGCATGTGCATGTGCTCAGTCATGTCTGACTCTTTTGTGAGCCAATGGGTCCAGCCCACCAGGTTCCTCTGTCCATGGGATTTCCCAGGCAAGAATCCTGGAGTGGGTTACCATTTCTTCCTGCAAGGAATCTTTCCTACCTAGGGATCGAAGCACATCTCCTGAAGCTCCGGCATCTCAGGTGGATTCTTTACTACTCAGCCACCTTAAACACGCTCAGAAAACTTCTATTAGCCTACAGTTGAATACAATCATCTAACACAAAAGTTATTTTATAATGAAATATTGAATACTTAATGTAATTTACTGAATGCTATTACTAAAATTGAATAAACAGAATGGTTTTCTGGGTACAGAATGACTGTACTTGTATCTGTTCTTTACTTTGAGATCACATGGCCTAACGGGAGCTGCAGAGAATGTCATAGAGCATATTACTAGCCCAGGAAAAAAAATCAAAATTCAAAGTACACTTTCTCCTGAATGTGTACGGCCTTTGTCCCATCATAAACTTGAGAACAGCTACTCAAACCTCTATAAGTTAGGACCCCTTGTATTTGTCTTTGGTCAGCAGCCCATCTTTTCCTTTTAGTGTCTCTTTCAAGTTTGATTATTCCCTCAGCATGCCCCTGATCTAATCCTGAACAAATAAGTTTTTTTTTTTGGTTCCCCCACCCAGACTAAAATAGCAACAAACATTTTTAATCTATGCTGACTTTAGAGAACTATGACCAAAGAAGTTGTTAACTAAAACATCACTTTGCCTACGAATTAGAAAGAGAACTCAACTCAGGCTGCATTTGTTGATGTTATTAGGGAAAGTGATCTTAGAGACTTTAAACATACCCCCCTCAATGATAATAGTCATGCAGGTGGACAGTGTTGAGAAACCTAATCAGAAGATGATAGAAAATTTAATTATTTGTGATGTATGTAGGGAAAAGTGGGCTTCCTGGGTGGCTTAGTGGTGAAGAATCCACCTGGCAATTTAGGAGAAACAGGAGATGCTAGTTTGATCCCTGGGTCAGGAAGATGCCCTGGAGAAGGAAATGGCAACCCACTCCAGTATTCCTGCTGGGAGAATTACATGGACAAAGGAGCCTGGCAGGCTACAGTCCATGGGGTCTTAAAGAATCAGACACAACTGAGCGACTGAGCATGCACACATGTAGGGAAAGCTATACTCATCTTTTGTAATAGGATGAGTTTTCTTTTCAGAGTGCCAGGCCCTTGCTTTCTTTATAGACATTGAAACTAGAAGTGACAGAAAGGGGAATGCAAGCAGTGTTGTCTCTGGGGCACTTTCCAGATTATGACTTGAGGGTGCTGGGTCCTTGTCTGTGCTCAGACATCTGCCCCCTCTTGTTTGCCTCTTGTTTTCCTTTTACATAAGGGAATATGAATCATTGGTATTTGGGGAAACTGCTTGGTCACCTGAATTTATTTGGGGCAGATCAGCATTTCTAGATAATTTCAGTGTATACATGATGTAATGAAAACAAGAAAATCAGACTTGAGTTTAAAATAACAGAATCCAGTTCTTAGTCTTAATAAAGCTGTGCTCCACAGTTGCAATATTTCATGAGGAATATGGTTCAGGAGCCAAGCAACATTGTAGGAATCAGGTTTGCAGTTAAAACAAACCATCCCACCAACCTTATCAAAAATCTGTCACTGAAAGGAAGGAAAATGGTAAATTATTTTAAAAAGAGAGAGAAAGAGATTTGGGACTTCCCTGGCAGTCCAGTGGTTAAGACTCCATACTTCTACTTCAGGGGTCATGGGTTTGATCCCTGGTCAGGGAACTAACATCCTGCATGCCTTACCACCAAAAATAAAAACTAAAAATGAATAAATATAAATTAAATTTAAAAATTAAAAAAAGAGAGGCTTGGGGAGCCTCAATGAGAGTACTCAAACAACTGTACCTCAGGAAGGGCATTTTTACCTTAACTATATTCTGTTCTGATTAATTTTGATTATTTTAATGACAGATGGCTTTGATTTTTAGTAATATTTTTGTCATCACAAAAGGTACAAAGCCAAACCAGATGGTCTGAGGTAAAGGTGAGGAGGAATAAGCCATTCATCTAGTGACCTTTCAAATAGTCACAGTTGAGATAGTTCTTAGATGCTGGGGCATGCATTCCAAGTGAATTTCAGTGAAAGCACTTCTGGGTAGAGCAGAGACATTGTAGCCTAAATAAATAGCTTTTCTATGATCCAAGAAGAATCAAGTATACTACCTCAGACACCTAGTGCAATGGATGACCTGCATGTCCTCTGCATGATCCTTGATCATTATCTGTACTGTCAACTAGAGTGTGATAAGAGGAGGAGATTTAATCAGTGTGTATGTCCACAACTAAGTGTTGCTATTAGTAGGAAATCAATTCAGAAGTGTCATTTGAGGATGAAACTCCTTGGTATTCTTATTCTGATTTACAAAACTAAGACATTCTACTACTAGTCCTTCAGAAACAGCTCCCAAGTCACTCAGTTTCTCCTGCATTTTTGAGGCATAGCATACATACACAAATCACTTGTGAATCAAACCCAGCTTGAAAATGTGCAACTCTTCCTCTCTGAACTGTTTCTTGAAATTGTGAAGAAACTGCTACTTTTTATTGGACCATTTACATGAATTATGTATGTTTTTATATCTATTTCATATTGTCTATTATCTTTCCTACAAGCCATTCCATAGCTAGATCTCTCATACTTGTGTATATTCATGGTGACATTATGGCAGCCTTCAAGTTTGGGTTGTCTAAAGGAAATTAAAATTTCCAGGGTCTTTGAAAGAAAAACATAACTAGGTATCCTTTAAGTTTTTAGAGGCTTGGGTAGCCACTAAATTTACGTAACAATCTCAAATAAACATAAACATGTGAGCATTGAGAGCTCGATGATAAGAAAAACATATAGATCTTTTTCCATGAGTGCATCATGAATCCTCTTGGATTCCTATTTAGGGTGTTAATTTTGTAGTAGTGCAAATAATAACACCTATAGTTTGAATGTTCACTATATGACAGAAAACATGCTGTGCATTTTATACAAATGTTATTTCACAGAGTATTATTATCTCCATTTGCCTTTTCTTCCCCAATGATAAAATTGAGGCTAAGGGAAGTTGTATAACTTTCTAGAGTCACAAAATCATAGTTAGATATGGTTTAATACAAACACGCAAAGCTATTAATTTGGGCCTTTAGCTGCTTTTCTATGCTATTACTAGGCTCTCTTGAACCGTGGGTCATATTATTTCAATGAAATACTTTTCTGAAAATATTTATTTATTTATTTTTGGCTGTGCTAGGTCTTCATTGCTTCAAGGGCTTTCTGTAGTTGCAGTGAGCTGGGGGCTACTCTTTGTTGCAGTGCACAGGCTTCTCATTGCAGTGGCTTCTCTTGCTGCAGAGCACTTCCTTTAGGGCATGTGGGCTTCAGTAGTTGTGGCTCTGGGGCTCCAGAGCACAGGCTCAGTAGTGGCACAGGGCTTAGTTTGCCTTGAAGCATGGGGGATGTTCCCAGATCACAGATCCCATGTCTCCTGCATTGGCAGGGGAACTCTTCACCACTGAGCCACCAGAGAAGTCGCTCAATTAATTTTTTTCTAAATACTTTTTATGTGGACCATTTTTTAAGTCTTTATTGAATTTATTACAACACTGTTGTTGTTCAGTCACTCAGTCATGTCTGACTGTTTGCAGACTAATGGATGGCAGCTCTCCAGGCTTTCCTGTCCTTCACCATCTCTCAGAGTTTGCTCAAATAATTACAACGTCGGTATAGGTAGAGATTGAACCTGCACTGGAAGGTTAAGTCTTAACCACCGGACTGTCAGGGAAGGCCTCTTAAATGAAATTCTTATTGAACGTTTGCTGTATGTAGCCATTGTCCTAGTCGCTGGGATTACAGGGTAATCAGGGCTGCAGTACATGAGTTCATATTCTAGAAAGCAAATCAAAAAGGTGAACAAATAATGTAATATAGGACAGCACATGTAATAAACAATTGACTACCAGTTAAGACAAGTGGCTCAGCTCAGGCACAGATCAACCACATATGGTACCCAGAATGTTCTCTGTGAACTGGTAAAAAAGAGAAAGTGGGCACTGATATTTCAGAAAAAAAGGGAAAAGCATTTGCAGTGGCATCTAATGAGAAAATTTCATGGAATAAAAAGAAGAGTAATGCTACTGTTGGACCATGAAGAATACGTAGGGGATTCTTATGATGGGGATGAGGCTAGAACATGATTAGGTAACAAAAAAGGAAAAGCCTCATCCTTTAAGCGTGCAAGTTTGGATTCACTCCTGTGGTTAAAAAGACCTATATGAGGAATTTTAAACCAGGGAAAGATTAGATCAAGTCATACACAGAGAAATTATAAGGCAGCTAATTGTTTCCTAAGACGATATTTTAGTAGTTTTTGTTTTACTTTGTTTTACTGACAAGACTTTGAGTAGAGACTATTTTATTTTTAATTTTAGTTGGTATCTGTTGAGATATTAGGAATGAAAAGTACTTTCTGAATTAAAAAATACATGATGAAGATATTCTGCCTGACTGCAGTTTTTGTTCAACATACCTATTACTTAAATTATGGAAATTTGGCTCTTCCCCAGAAATACAACTTCCTCTGAAGCCCTTTTGACTATTTTCCATTCTTCTGTACTACTGGTATCTTCAAGCCAGAGGAAAACATTTATATTCTCAAGGAAACCATATATTTATCTCCTTTTGAAGTTCATGGCTCTCAAGTTAATCCACTGTTTCCTTCAATGTCTTCTTCACTCATCCTCACTCCAGTTATTGCCAGTTAGTTAGAGAAGACTCTAGAACTCAGGCAGTGACTCTTTTTCTCCGCCTCAATTACCACTGTGATTTTTGACACTTCAATCTTTTTGTACAACCAATACTATATAGCAATCTGAGAGTTTGCAGAGGAAAGTGATACTTCTGATTGGGGAATACAGGAGAGTTTCAAGGAAGATACGTCATGTCGCTCTGCTCTTATAAATGTAAGTAAAAGTGTAATGATCAAAAATAAGAAACAGCACAAGTCACGGCACAATGTAAAAAGAATAACAGAGAGGCACAGAAACCTGTGTGATTGAACCACAGATGATAGAAAAAAGGAGCAGTGTAATACAGGGCAAAGAGAGCTGTTTCTACATTTTTGAAGATTTATTATTATTATTAATTATTATTATTATTACTGGGGTATAGTTGCTTTAAAATGTTGTGTTAGTCTCTGACATACAATAAAGTGAATTCACTATATATATACATATATACATTCCCTCTTGGACTTCCTTCTAACCCCTTTAGGTCACTACAGAGCACTGAGCTGAGATCCCTGTGCTATACTACAGGTTTCCGCTAGCTATTAATATCTGTTGTATGCATAGTAATGCATATGTGTCAATCTCATTCTCTCACCCTACCCTCCTCCCTGCCCCATGTCCACAAGTCCCTTCTTTACATCTGCATTTCTACTGCTTCCCTGAAAATAGGTTCATCTGTATTACTTTTCTAGATTCCACATATATGCATTAATATATGATATTTGTTTTATTTTCTTTCTGATTACTTCACTTTGTGGATGGACCTAGAGACTGTCATAGAGTGAATCTCTTGTTTTGATATCAAGAGAAGGAATCATATGGATGGCAGTGGAGGGGGTGGTCAAAGATGTTTGAGAAAAGAAGTAAAATGATCAAACTCTAAAGAAATCATCTTTGTTTAGGGTGGGAAAGAGGATGGAGAGAAGCATAAATCATTTTTTTTTCCAACCAATGTATGACTAAGATTACCTAGGGAGAGGGAGCATAAAATAGCAGGAGCACAGAATCTGTAACTGCCCTTCGAGGATGTTAAGTTACTGAATAGGCTTGGAGGAATACTCAAATGAACTTGGGAAGGAGTGGCTAGAGAAGAAGGGAAATCAAAGATCTTTTGTATGGGAAAAAAGAGTAAAGGGAGTTTGCTAAAAACACACCCTAAAGATAGGGGGAAAAAGTCAGTAGTGCTAAATGAAGGCTAGATGTCAAATAAGATATGGGCTAGAGCATAACTACAGTTTTGGTAACATGGGTATTATTTAAAGTTATAGCCAGTTATTTGCTTATTTGATTGCCACTTTGAGGGCAAAAATCCAGGTAAAGTTTGCTTAAGAGTACTTCTTCAAAATGGGACAGACTTTAGGAGGATTTTGTAATAAGTAATGTTGATAAAAATCTGGAGGCAGGCATGAATTCAAATGCTGATTTTCTACAAACTATTTGCAACTTGATTGCCGCGAATCTTAGCTTCCTCACAGTAGCTAAGGAAATAAAGAGCAAAGGGTTTATATGCTATATAAATGAGATTATAAGTGAATTGTTGAATGAAAAGTGCTTTACCTGTGCTTGGACAAAGTCCTCAAAAAGGGTGAAAAGTGTAGTTTATTTGAATTTAGAAAATAGTGAAATATTGGAAAAAAGGGTAGCAGGTGTAAAAATAACTGAACAGTGTTTTTAAAAGCGATAGTCATCAAGACAGTATGGTACTGGCACAAAGACAGAAACATAGATCAATGGAACAAAATAGAAAGCCCAGAGATAAATCCACTCACTGATGGACACCTTGTCTTTGGCAAAAAAAGCAAGAATATACAATGGAGAAAAGACAATCTCTTTAGCAAGTGGTACTGGGAAAACTGGTCAACCACTTGTAAAAGAATGAAACTAGAACACTTTCTAACACCATACACAAGAATAATCTCAAAATGGATTAAAGATCTAAATGTAAGACCAGAAAACTCCTACAGGAAAACATGGGCAAAACACTCTCTGAAGTAATCACAGCAGGATCCTCTATGACCCACCTCCCAGAGTAATGGAAATAAAAGCAAAAATAAACAAATGGGACCTATTAAGTTTAATTAACTTAAAAGTTTTGCACAACGAAGGAGACTATAAGCAAGGTGAAAAGACAGCCTTCAGAATGGGAGAAAATAATAGCAAACATAGCAACTGACAAAGAATTAATCTCAAAAATATACAAGCAGCTCCTATAGCTCAATTCCAGAAAAATAAGCGACCCAATCAAACAATGGGCCAAATAACTAAACAGACATTTCCCCAAAGAAGACATAAAAATGGCTAACAAACACATGAAAAAATGCTCAACATCACTCATTATCAGAGAAATGCAAATCAAACCCACAATGAGGTACCGTCTCACACTGGTCAGAATGGCTGATATCAAAAAGTCTACAAACAATAAATGCTGGAGAGGATGCAGAGAAAAGGGAACCTTCTTACACTGTACTTCTCCATAGTACAGCCACTATGGAGAACAGTGTGGAGATTCCTTAAAAAACTGGAAATAGAACTGCCATATGACCCAGCAATCCCACTACTGGGCATACACACTGAGGAAACCAGAATTGAAAGAGACACATGTACCCCAATGTTCATTGCAGCACTGTTTACAATAGCCAGGACATGGAGGCAACCTAGATATCCATTGGGAGACAAATGGATAAGAAAGCTGTGGTACATATACACAATGGAATATTACTCGGCTATTAAAAAGAATGTGTTTGAATCAGTTTTAATGAGGTGAATGAAACTGGAGCCTATTATACAGAGTGAAGTAAGTCAGAAAGAAAAACACCAATACAGTATACTAATGCATATTTATGGAATTTAGAAAGATGGTAACGATGACCCTATATGCAAGACAGCAGAAGAGACACAGATGTAAAGAATAGACTTTTTGGACGCTGTGGGAGAAGGCGAGGGTGGGATGATTTGAGAGAATAGCATTGAAGCATGTATATTATCATATGTGAAATGAATTGCCAGCCCAGGTTTGATGCATGATACAAGGTGCTCAGAGCTGGTGCACTGGATGACTCTGAGGGATGGGATAGGGAGGGAGGTGGGACAGGGGTTCAGAATGGGGAACACATGTATACCCATGGCTGCTTCATGTCAGTATATGGCAAAAACCACTACAATATTGTAAAATAATTAGCTTGCCAACTAAAATAAATTAATTAACTAAAAAATAGTGTTTTTATTATTACCAAAGCATAGTTGATTTACAACATTGTGTTAGTTTCAGGTGTATAACAAAATGATTCAGCTATATATACATATATGCATATATTTTCTAAGATAGATTATTACATAATAGTGAGTATAGTTCCCTGTGCTATATTGTGGATCCTTGTTGGTTATCTATTTAAAATGTAGTAGTGTGTATGTTAATCTCAATCTCCTAATTTATCCCTACCCACTTTCCTCTTTGGTAACCATAAATTTCTTGCCTGTGTCTGTGTGTCTATTTATGTTTTATATATAGGTTTATTTGTAAAATTTTTCTAGATTCTATATATAATTGATATATGTTTCTTTGTCTGACTTACTTTGCTTAGTATGATAATTTTTAGGTCCATTCATGTTGCTGCAAGTGGCATTATTTCTTTCATTTTTACGGCTGAGTAATATTCTATTGCATAAATATACCACATCTTTAGCCACTCATCTGTCAATGGACATTTAGGCTGCTTCCATGTCTTAGCTATTGTAAATAGAGCTTCAGTGAATATTGGGATGCATGTATCTTTTAGAATTATGGTTTTCCCCAGATAAATGCCCAGGAGTGGGATTGCATGATTGTATGGTAGCTCTGTTTTTAATTTTTTAAAGAAACTTCCATAATCTTTTACACAGTGGCTATATCTATTTATATTCCTACCAATAATGTCAAAGGGTTCTTTTTTCTCCACACCCTCTGCAGCATTTGTTATTTGCAGACATTTTCATAATGATCATTCTGTGTTAGATGATACCTTGTTTTAGCTTTGATTTGATTTTCTCTAATATTATCAGTGTTGAGCATATTTTCATGTACTCTTTGGCCATCCATGTGTCTTTAGCCATACTCATCAAGAAAAAAATAAAGGAAGAGGGTCCAAATCAATAAAATTGGAAGTGAAAAGGGGGAAGTTGCAATAGACACCACAGACATACAAAGGACCATAAGGGACTGCTCTAAGCAGCTATATGCCAAGAAAATGGACAACCTAGAGGAAATGGACAAATTCTTAGAAAGATGCAGTCTCCATAGAATGAACCAAGAAGAAATAGAAAATATGAACAGACCAATTACAAGTCCTGAAATTGAACATGTGATTTTAAAAACTCCCAACAGACAAACGTTAGGACAAGGTGGCATCACAGGCAAGTTCTACCAAACATTTAGAGATGAGATAATACCTATTCTTTTGAAACTACTCCAAAAATTTGCAGAGAAATAGTTTTGTTTAGACTGAGAGTAAAGTTGCCATTAAAATAAATGGGGGAAGTCAGAAGATAATGCAGCTTAAAAGAGATGAATTTGATTTGTAATTTTTTCTTTGCAAAATTTAAGATAAAATATACACACAGTAAAATGCACATATATTTTTTAGTTATGAGAGTTTTGACAAATGCTTACATTTTTGTAATTCAAAACCCTTAAAGATATAGGCTACTTCTACTACTTAAGAAAGTTCCCTCATCTTCCTTTGCAGTCTTTCTGTCACTCAGAGGCAACTACTGTTTGATTTCTATAAACACATATTATTTTTTCTCATTCTAAACTTTCTGGAGTCAGACAGTACATACATCTTTTTGTCTCTGGCTTCTTTTAGCATGAAGTTTTTGGAATTCATTTATGCAGTTTTTTGCACTGGTACTTTTTTTTAATAGTTAAATTTAAATTCATTGAATATATCACAGCTTTCATTCGTTTGTTTTTAATTCTATCAATTCATGACAGTTTTTTTGTTTGTTTCCAGCTTTAGGCTATTTTGAGTAAAGCTTTCATGAACAGTCTTGTAAAAGGCTTGCTTCATAACAAATCTTTACATACCCAAGGCATGTAGAAATTTTCCTAGTTTTAAAAGAAGCTTTATAGTTAAAATTTTATGCTTATTTTGCTATTCATCGAAGATTCAATTATTGTGTATAGTTACATTTAGGTGTAGAGGTTCTTTTTTTTTATCTATATGGATACCATGTGCTTCTCAGTAAAATAAATGAAAAGTCTTTTTTCTCCATTGAATTTGCTTTAAGATTTTTCTCTCTTTCTTTGATTTTCAGGAAACTGACAATGATGTATCTAGATGTCATTTCTTTATATTTATCCTGAAGGGGTTTTATTCAGCATCCTCCAGGGATTGATTCTTTAAATCAAAATTGGAAAATAAATCTAACCCACCATTTTTCAAATATTTGTTTTTCTTCCAATCTTTTTCTATTCCTTCTGAAACTCTAATTATATATCTGTTAGACTGTATAATGTCCCTCAACTCATTTAGGCTCTGTTCATTTTTAAACTTTTTTCTTTTCTTCTATGTTCTTTAATTTTATAATTTACATTTTCCTCTCTTGAGATTCCTTATTCAGTTATCAATTTTCATTAAGCTCATAAGATAATTTTACATTTCAGATTTCATATTTTTCAGTTCTAGAATTCCCACTCACACTGGATTAATTTATATGAACTCCATTAATTTTCTGAGAACCACTATCTGCTCATTCATTATTTTTATCATTTGTAGAATCCTTGAACATATTTATCATAGCTGCTTTAAAGTCCTTCCATGCTAATTCTAATATTTGTGATTTGTCTAGACCTATTTCCATTAGTTATTTTTTCTTTTTCTTTTGAGAGAAACCAAAGAATGTTATTGTCATAGGAATCATAATGTAAATATTGTCTTGGTTTGACTTGGCAGTCATAAGCAATTTGATATGCCTCAGTATCATTAATTTATTCCAATATACTGTTTAATAAACTAATGATAATACATCTAGCACAAATTAGTGTAGAATAGAAACCTCAGCTATTATGCCCGGAGATAGAGGAATATGATTACACCTGATAATGATCATGAAAATCAAAGAGGCCTGGTTACTTGCATTAAAACTCTGCTTTATCTTATTAAACTGAGATTGCTGAGATTAAAAGAGTAGCACCAAGTTGAATAAATTCTACTTTGACAGAACTTGTTGAACTTGTTTGTTTAAAAGGGAGGAAGAAGCAGGACACTTTAAAAGCATTTCTAAGATGGTAACGTTAACCCTGTATGCGAGACAGCAAAATAGACGCATATGTATAGAACAGTCTTTTGGATTCTGTAGGAGAGGACGAGGGTGGGATGATATGGGAGAACGGCATTGAAACATGTAAATTATCATATGTGAAATGAATTGCCAATCCAGGTTTGATACATGATACAAGATGCTCAGGGCTGGTGCACTGGATGACTCTGAGGGATGGGATGGGGAGGGAGGTGGAAAGGGGATTCTGGAAGGGGAACACATGTCTACCCATGACAGATTCATGTCAATGTATGGCAAAACCAACACGATAATGTAAAGGAATTAATTAATTAATTAATTAAAAATAAATAAATAAATAAAAACATTTCTACCCAAGATAGATATGCAAGCAAAGAAGATGAAATGCTTTTTTCTGCTCTCTCCCAGTTCCAATTTGCCTTTCAACATTAGACTTTGTGCTGTAATAAATAACTCAGATTTTCTTCATGGATGGAAACTTTTTTAAAACAGCTGATCACCTTGGAAGGACTTGGCCGTTTCTATGTATCATTTGCTCATTAAGTCGTTCAACACTCACTTCCTAGCTGATATGGCTACTCCAGTAGCCAGTGTTATAGCTAGAGACATGATTTGTTCCTTCATAGAGTTTAGACATTAGTTAGTATATTCATTTATGCTGTTACTTTGACAGTTTTGTAGGTGCCACCAAGTGCTCTAATAAGCTACCTTAAATTCCTAACTCTTAGACCAAAGCTTCTGACAGATGTATCTGGTTCTTACACTTGGTAGCCCATAATCTCACAATCTAATGCTTTTTCTGCAAGGAATAAGAATGGAGATAGGATTCAATAAATATCATAGTACTCTGGATGTAGCTTTACGGTTGTTTTATCTTGCTTCATAGAGACTGGGGAAAAAGGTGGGTCTTACCAGATTATGGTAGTCCACACATATGATAGTGTAGATTCCATTTTCAAGTCTTAATGATAGCATATGCAGTACATTGAAAGACAGCCAATAACATCTATCTCTTTAAGTAAGTATCCTGCAGGGCTGAAATAATTTTGGCTTTATTGCTTTTAAACTTCATGAAGACTGGGTTAAGCTCTTGGCTCTGTTACATCTGAAAAATACAGACCTCATTTCATCTGTTCCATACTACAGCTGCAGTTTTATTTGGAAAATTGATGAGGGCTTTAAGTTATAAACTCGTGTTGATTCTCATGTAAATAAATGGAATCGTTACTTCATCGTTGAGAGTGCCACCATCCAGATCTTAAAATTAAGGGTTATTTTGTTGATTGGAGGAAAATTAAGGCAATCAACTATCAAGGTTTTAATAAATGAGACTGAGCAGTTAAAAATCATTTTCAACCTGGCTTTAAAAGTAAATGACTAGAAAATCAATAGCAATAATACATGCCACATAGAAATAGAATGAGCTATATTTATTTTTAAAGATGTTTTCTTCTGTTATTTGGGCTAAGTTTATTAATGTGGAGCTTAAAAGTAATCATATAAAATATTAATTATATTTCAATAGGAGAATATACACTGTATGTTTGGTGGTGAAATTTTCCTCCAAAAATTTCAATGATATAGGCTCAGTACACTTAATATAACTTCATGTATGTGTGTTGGGGGGTTGTATGTGTGATATGTGTATATATGTTTGTGTGTAGGCTTCCCTGGTAGCTCAGTTGGTAAAGAATCTGCCTGCAGTTCAGGAGACCAGGGTTTGATCCCTGAGTCAGAAAGATCCTCTGGAGAAGGAAATGGCAACCCACTCCAGTATTCTTGCCTGGAAAATCTCATGGACAGAGGAGCCTGGCGGGCTACAGTCGATGAGGTTGCAAGGATTGGACATGACTCAGCCACTGAACCACCACCAGCAGTTATTAAACAGTAAAATATTTATGGATTGACCTCAGAAACTATCTAAGCTCTTGTCCAAAGCTAGGATATTTGTTATTCCTTCTTTAATCACCACCACCATCATTAACCCAGCTCACATTCTTTAAGTCTTATTGTGTGCCAGAGAGATGTGATATTATCTATAAAAAGTAGGTTCTCAGTAAACGTTTGTGACCCAAACTTTGTGTTATCCCACACTGTGTGCCCAGTAGTGATTTGAACAAAATCAGTACCTGGGATGTGTTTGGAAATGTTAACAAAAGAAGTCAAATATGGGTTCTCATATACATCTGGGAACATATATTTTTCAGTTTCTTAGCTATAGAGTGATGTATGGGAGAATAATTTGTAAAGTTCTTTCATACATCAGTGTGCTCAGGAACACAAACCTGGCCACTCCAAGACAATACTTTTGATAGTTTTTATTTGTTGTGTGCTCATAAATTTGGGCAGATTTGTAAGGTAATTCAGAAACAACCTGAAAAATTCAGATTTGTATATATATGAGTCTGGAGTGGATTCAGATAAAAATTTCAGCACTAACCTGATGAATATTTAATAAGATACATACATAACTGTTAGTGTGCTATATTGTATGTATGAATAAAAAGTCATAATAGTATGTCCTAGATAGTCCTTCTCATCTATCTTGCCATCCTCAGTTCTTGGCACCCTGGGCAGAACAGTCACAGGAGTCCTGAGACAGGCAAGTTTCTGTTGAAAGTGTGATCATAATCATAGTAACAAGAAATGATTCTCATTTGTTTCAAGTTTACAACACACTAGATCCTGTACTACATACTTAGCATACATATCTTACTTTATTTTAATAAACACCGATAGTTAGCTACAATTTTCAGATTAAAGAAGTTTGAAAAATGTGAAAATGAAGGCAATGTAGTATAATAGAAAGAACATATGATTTGGAATCAGATAGACACATACAGGAATCAGTTTCAAGTTGTGATTTAACATACTGTGTGATCTGGGGGAAATTACTTAACCTCTCTGTATCCTATATTCTTAAAGCATACCAAAGGATTGCAACTGTCTCCCTGTTACGATCATTCACTGTGTATATGAAACCCCAAAGATAGTACCTAAGACATAGCAGGACATTTATAAATATTGGTCCCCTCCTTCCTCCATTCCTGGGACCTACCTCTGTAATTATAATTAATGTTGACCTGGGCTGTGTTCACTCTGGCTTTAGTGCAGAGAAGGGAAACAGTGACCAATGAGTCTCTGTATTAGCTTAGAGAAATTAAGCTCAGTGTAGTTAAGTAACCATATTAGGAACATTTGTTAGAAAGACTTAGGCCAGAACACAGATTTTTTAATCTTTAACAGACATCTTGTAGAATCAACTTAATATCATTAAAATAAGCTCATGGAAAGAGTCATAAGAGATAGGCAGTCTCAGTCCAATGACAGGTAGCTCTTCCTCATAAAGACCCCTTGAAGCTATAGTGACCGCAGTGGAGATCTAATCAAGAGGGTCCCTACCATAACTGAGTTTCAGAGGCCTGAGCTAGATTGGTCAGGATGGCCAACTACTCTAAGCCAGCAATGTCTAGAGATAAGTACAAACCTGTACAAATGATCAAGACTCAAGAAATTCTATCTAGTCATCAAGTAAAAATTCAGGAGTGAGGAAAAAGGTAGAAGAACTCAAGGTATACACAGATGAATACACTCAAGAATGAAGCAGCCAGTAAGGGACAGATTCTAAAACAAAGACAGAAGTCTAATTATTTTGCTGAGAACTGGGGTTGGCTCTCTATTCTTCATATCTAAGCACACTTATTATAATAGAGATTTTCCTTTCATTTGGATATAAGTTGTCTAGTAAGGGGGTGGCTTGTCTGTTTCAAAGCCACTGTTTACCTTGAATAAGGTTTAACTTCATTCAGGTTTCACTCCCTTTCTTAAAAATGTTGAAATAACCATTTGGGCAGGAGAGTTAGTTTTATAGAGACATTTCACTATAAAAGATATTTAGTATTCAATAAAGCTTGCAGTCCTTTAATGTTGTACCTTAATATATTGATTCAGGACTCATTGGAAATCTGAGACACTGGTTCCATGATCTATGCACTTAATAAACCTTTAAATGATGAAACAGGATATACTTGAAGGGTCAGCTGTCTTTGTTTCTATTTTATGTTTGCACTTTTATGAGCTTGATGATTAGGATTCTGACTGGCCCTTGGCAACATTGTGGAGTTAGCAAAGGTCTTTCCTGCTGGCATCTTTCTCTCTCTCTCTCTCTCTCTCTTTCTTTTAACCATCTTTGCTACATTTAAGTTATTCAGTTGCCTGATGCTCTCATGCTACTAGGATTTTAGCATCTGCGTCTTCCCTGAAAGATTTGCCTGCCCATGGCCATCTCATCTACCAGACCAGAATTTAACAATATTTTGGAACTCATTTGTTAAGTTTCTGATTTTTTATTTCTTGTGAAGAAAGATCTCACCCATAAACTTGTACATTTGAACCAGTCTAGGGTCTAGGAAATGGTGATCTGGAAGAGAAGAACATAGACATAATGCCAGCTGTCTCCCAGAAAACAAAAAAATAAAAAATTTCTTACATATAATGAGAAATAAAACTCCCATATTAGCAACACAGTGGGAAGCCTAGCCTTTCTCACTTATTTCTCTTCTTCAGATACCTTTCAGGAGACATGCCACACGTTATAAATTTTGTCCCTTTCCAGGGGAATTTTTAATGATCAGTTAAACCTGAACTCTCTTATCTCAGTGTCATGGCAGGAAACAACACAAAGTATTCTCAGGCAATTATGACAGTCTGGCTAAGGAACTGAATCCAGGTAATTTGTTGGAAAGATGATGCCGTAGTCTACAAATCCTGAGAATGATCACGGGCTTTTGTGTTTCTCAGCCTGCAACATCCAAGGAAGTGGTCCTACAATGCAAAGAACCATAGTATCTATGGAGTTGCCTTAACAAAGGGACTTCCCAGGTGGTTCTGTGGTAAAGAGTCTTCCAGCTATGCAGGAGATGTGAGTTCAATCCCTAGATCAGGAAGATCCCCTGGTGAAGGGAATGGCAATATGCTATAGTATTCTTGCCTGTAATTACAGGAGCCTGGCAAGCTACAGTCCATGGAGTCATAAAGAATCAGACAGGACTTAGTGACTGAGCATGCATGAGCCATAATAGAATAATGAAGAATAATAACAGAATAATATCAGAATAATGAAGGTTTCATGGGTGGTTTTGATAATGAGGTCTTTTAATTTAAAACCTTCTTCTAAAATGTTGCCTTTCCTGCAAAATATTGAATTGGCCAAAAGTTTCATTTAGATCTTTTTATAACATCCCACCCTAATATTCTTGCCTAGAAAATCCCTTGAATGGGGGGGGGGCCTGGTGGGCTACAGTTCATAGGGTTGCAAAGATTTGGACTGAATGACTTCACTTGTAGAAAACTCAAACAAACATTTTCACCAAATCAGTATAAATACTCTAAAATGGGTCAGATAAAGAACAGAGTTCTCAGCAGCTCTTAAAAGGAGGCAAAATAACTCTTGGAATGACAGGTCCAGGGACTCCCCCAGCTATCCTTGCTTGAAGCAGAAGCTAGCAGAAGGGAAAGACAAAGGGTAGACCAAAGAATAAACTGCTCTTTCTGTTTTTATGAATGAATACAGATGAGGGAAGAAACAATCTGTGACTGAAAGGAGAATCCACATTGTGTATGTGATTATGTGATAAGAGGAAACTTGGCTGCCTGTTTCTATTAAACTGTCTATCCACAAGCCTTAACGCTTGCCCTCAATGATAAGAAATTCCAGCTTATTCATGCAATGCCCCCGTGTATATTTCTTATTGTTGTCATCATTAATTCCCTTGCTGAGTTTACTGCCTCTCTGAGCCTCTTCATCATGTCACCCTATTAGTCAACAACATCCTATAGAGCAGCTAACAAGCCAAGAACTCTACAAGGCACTGGTAGTTCGCATGAGCAAGGCACTTCCTATTAAGCAGCATAGACCACTCCCAAACATATCAGCCTTGAGTGGGAGGATATCTTTCCTTCTTTGCCTTGTGTTCACTTATCACAGAGAAGGGGCTGTAATGTGCTTTGATTTTGTTTCTTAATAGAGACTTCTAAACTCCTCTGAGGTTATTTGAACAGTCTGAGTGCCAACTCAACCCACAAACTATTCTTCTGGAACCTGTCATGATTTTTTCTTTCAAGGAAGAATTCTATCCATCCAGTGTACTAATTGAGGGATTAAGGAAAGACCTTACTCTGTAATAGTTTATGGACCCACAAGCTTGTGAGCTGATTAGATTCTCCAAGGTCTCCATCTACCATCCATCTCATGAGGCTCTCAGCCTTCAATGCAAATAACATCATTTCCCCTAAAACATACATTGTTACTTTGGAACTCTCCCAATAAAAGTATTTACTGGCTCCAAGGGAGCTGGCTTGTGAAGGATCCAAGTGAAGTGATAACCCTTGTCCATAGTGGGTTACAATCTTTTAAGCAAATACTCGAGGAACAATAAGAAACAATAAAGAATTACCAGGTAGTTTAGATAACTGAAAGTGAAAAAAGTGAAAGTGCTAATTACTCAGTTGTAAGTGAATGTGCTAATTACTCAGTCCCAATTATTTGGGACCCATGGACTACAGCCCATCAATCTCCTCCTTCCATAGAATTCTCCAGGCAAGAATACTGGAGTGGGTAGACATTCTCTTCTCCAGGGGAGCTTTCTGACCCAAGGATCAAACCTAGGTCTCCCACATTGCAGGCAGATTCTTTACCATCTGAGCCATCAAGGAAGCCCTAGTTGAAATAATTAGTGCTATTTAACTCTTTGCTCAAAGTATTCATACTTGTCACTAATATTCTAAGCACAGACTTGTTCTCTGAATTCATATATAAAAGGACCACCCCCCACCCTGCCACTAACAACCATAAATGGTGGCCAGAAAAGACAGGTGTAGGAGACGGGCTAGAAGAGTTAGTGGGGATGACACTCAAGTACATCTTGCAGCTTGAGAAATATAAATCAGGATATGTGATCATGATAATTTATCATGTATTGAATTCTATTTCTAACTCATTTTTGTGAACTATCTAATTTTAATTTCCACATCAGTTCTAAGACATAAATATTATGTGTCTTAACACAAAGCTACCCAGAATGTAGAACTGCAGAGATTTTATGAACCATTACTTTAATTGAGAAGACAACTCTGGGGACACAAGAGAAGATGCAAGAAAATGAAGCAGAGAAGGAAGAAGCATCAAGATGAGGATGCTTTATCAAAGTGGTCATGACCAAGTTTTGCAGAATGCTTGATCAACAGTACAGTCTAACTTGTGTCTCAGAACTTTCTTTGTGGTAGGGGAAGGAGAATGGATTCATCCATTGCTTGTGTGTTTCCAATAATAGTTATTCTAGTCTCCGGTATCCCATAGTCATGACTGCCGGTAGGAAAGCCTCTGTATGGCAGGTAAGAGGCCCAGCGTGTGGGCAGGAGGGGGTCTCATAGCCTGTGTCTGTGTGAAGTTGGCCTAAACCCCCTCAGGGATGGTTGGGCCCAGAGAGTGAGGCCGAGGGGACTTGAAATCATGCAAAAATATGCCTAGTTTCTTAATTTTCTCCATTTTATAGGTTCAGAAAGAAAATCAGGTAAAAGGTCTAAAGTTAAAATCCAGTAAGTAGTAGAGAGGAAAATTTGAAACACAGATTCTCAACTACTTTCTCTAAACTCCCAATTACTGATAGAAAGACCCCTGTAGAAAATGTTCAGAAATTAACCAATGAGGTGACAGAGGCTAAATTTCAGGGTGTAAAGAATAATTTTAGAAAATCCATGAGTGGGAAACACTTACCAAGTTACAACATGGCAATGGGAGGTAAGAGACATGTTTTGAACCTGAAAACATTCAACCAGGACAAGGCACCTTTAATCCCAAATGTCTCTGATGCATTAGAGATCTGAGCTGTGTGTGGGCATTCTTAAATGCACCTGACCATATTCCAGAAGAAAGAGAAGGCGGTGCTTATATTTGTTAAGTAACCTGCTTTGTGCAAGAGACTGCTAAATATCTCACATGAAAAACGGTGGAGTAGTAGGTAATCATGTATCCATTTTACAGATGACAAAACTGAGGCTCACATAGGGAAAAGAGGACTCTTTCCTTATCCTACATTGTCACTATTATGTACATAACAACTGCACATTTGGATTTTCATTGGTATTCATCTTCTTTTATTTATTTATTTACATTATCATGTTGGTTTTGCCTTACATTGACATGAATCCGCCATGGGTATACATGTGTTCCCCTTCCAGAACCCCCTTCCCACCTCCCTCCCAATTCCATCTCTCTGGGTCATCCCGGTGAACCAGCCCTGAGCACCCTGTATCAAGCATCAAACCTGGGCTGGCGATTGATTTCACGTATGATAATTTACATGTTTCAATGCCGTTCTCCTATATCATCCCACCCTTGCCCTCTCCCACAGAGTCCAAAGGACTGTTCTATACATCTTCATCTCTTTTGCTGTCTCGTATACAGGGTTATCATTACCATCTTTCTAAATTCCATATGTATGCATTAGTATACTGTATTGTTGTTTTTCCTTCTGGTATTCATCTTCTATAGTAATAATGTAGAGGAGGAGTGGTAAACCCTAGACGGTCACCACAATAATCTAAGTATGTGAAGTCGCTCAGTTTTGTCCCATTCTTTGTGACCCCATGGACTGTAGCCTATCAGGCTCCTCCGTCCATGGGATTTTCTAGGCAGGAGTACTGGAGTGGGTTGCCATGTCCTTCTCCAGGGAGCTTCTTGACCCAGGGATCGAACCCAGGTCTCCCGCATTGTAGGCAGATGCTTTTACCGTCTGAGCCACCAGGAAAGCCAATGATCTTAGAAACGTATTAAAATTCTAAGTTCCCCAGGCTCCACCTCAAATCTGCTGCATTAGTCCTTCCATAGCTAGAAGACCAGTTGTCTGTAATATGACCCATATCACAGGGTATCTGATGGTAAGTCAAGGTTGACACTCAAAAGGGTAGCTTGTTTGTTTGTTTTTTTCCATTGGAGGATAATTGCTTTACAATGTTGTGTTGGTTTCTGCCGTATGACAGTGTGAATCAGCCATATATGTAGTTCCTCCCTTTTGAGACTCCCTCCCATCCTACCCCTCTAGGGCAGATTGAAAGGAGTGAAATGTTCTTAAACTGCATAAAATAAATACTCAATATTCAGAACAAAGGTTTGGAGAGAAGATAGTCCTGCTCTTCCTTGTACAAATCATATCAGAGGTGTTTTATATTTGGAGTAGCTTCCCAGGTGCCACAGTGGTAAAGAATCTGCCTTCCAGTGCAAGAGGGTTTAATCCCTGGGTTGGGAAGATCCCCTGGAGTAGGAAATGGCAACCCACTCCAGTATTCTTGCCTGGAGGATCCAATGAACAGAGTTAGGCAGGCTCCAATCCATGGGGTTGCAAAGAGTCAGACACAACTGAGCGATTATCTCTTTCACTTAGGAAAAAATGTGCGAGGGATCAGGGACTGTGTCCAGTTGACTCAAGACAAAAAGCCAGACACAGTCCAAGAGCCTGGCTGTTGGGGAAGCCTGATGAGGGCGATTCTCTCATGCACTTTGCACTAACTGACCAACCAACATGCTAACAAGCAAACAGCTTATTCCAGCTGGGTCTCTGTGTTCTTGGCAGCAGACAGTCGACACAGTTTCTAAAAGATTCTCTGCTGTTTCACAATCAGCTCCCTCTGTGTCCGAGTCGTACCTCTTCTTCCACTGCCGAGTCACTAGCTGCCTGCAACTCCCACCACGCTTCCACACATGCAGGCTGTTTTGTTGTTTTGTTTTTTTTTTTTTTTCAGCAGGGCAGCTATTTTCTGATATTGGGCACTGAGCCATCATAATCAGATACAATTTCCCAACCACACAATTTCACTCCTCCTGCAGCCTCAGATATAATTATGAAGGCTGTCCTAGCACCCTCTACTTACCTATACTGTACTTTGCAGGAAGGGATGGCCTCTCATTCTCTATTAAATCTTTTGAAAGAAAACCCGTAGGCACTACAGGGTTCAGGCACCAAGTGGGAATGGGAGTTGGAATGTCCTTGCTTTGATAGGCATGCACAACTTTTAATTATCTACTCATCCAGGATTTACATTTCTTTAATATTGTTAAAAGAAAACCCTGAGAATGGTGATGGCCTAATTTCTTGTGCGTACTGGGAATGAAATTGTTTTAGAACATTGTCTACACTTCAGTCACTGTCATTTTTCCCTTTATTGTTCCTTTGTAAAGTTTATTTTTCTCATTCCATGAGTTATAAATTCAGAAAATATAGGAATTCATAAAGATTTACAATTGATGACTCCATAGCTCTTATTAATATTTTTATATATTTCCATCCAATCTCTTATTCATTCACACATACACAAACAAATTATTTAAGGTTATGTTACACCAGCTTTATATTTTGATTTTTTTGGTTTATATTATGAGAGTAACGTTTATTCATGCCATTGAATACACTAAAAATGACTAATTGTTTTATAATATTTCATGTTATGGTCATGCCCTCATTTGTCTTGCCTCATTTTCCTATTGTTGGATATTGACATTATTCCTTAGTCTTTGCTGATTCCTTACAAATCAGCTAACGTATCATCCAAGATAATTGATCAAGTTCATCCTATGTGTAGATGACTATTAATGACAGCACAGTGTGAGGATGGTGCACAGATTTCAGGAACAGAGAAACTTAGACTGAATCCCAGTTCCAACACTAGCTTGGAGAGTTTTCTCATCTGTAAAATGGGGCTGATACTAACTGCCTTGCTTATTTTCCCAATTTTTATCCCTCCTTTCTCTAGTGCATACTACCCATGTTAGTTACTCTTTACCTCTCATGCTCTTGCTTACACTGCTTCTCCAGCCTTGCACCTGCACACACAAGCCCTTCTTTTTTAAACTTGATGAATGGTAAGGTCACATCTGAAGAATCCCTTACAATGTCTCCCTGCACTTCTACTTCTCCAGCTATGACGTGCTTTCATCTCTTTCCTGGAATCCGCTCCTCACATTTCCATCTCCCTTTTTGTCCAGGCCTTCCTCATGTTTGAGAAGTCATCTCCAGCTTAACTCCTCTGGAGGGTTTCCCAGCCCTAATCCCTATGATTCCGTAGCCTGAAACCATGTTACTCTAAGTGACAGAAAGCTCTTTCTCAAACTTTCTGAATTTGAGTGCTTGTGACTTTTTTCCTCATTATTTTTGCTAAAATTTCATTCACATTCATTCGTTTCTTTTTTCCTCATTTATGCTTTTAGCTATTTTTTCCAGCTACACATGGTCAGATGATAGGAGTTCCCTAAATGGCAGACCAAACCTGATGTGTCTACAGTATCTACTGAGGGAGTATGAATGAATGAATGAATCTGTGAGACTTGATCCATAATATTAGATGACCAACCACCCAAGCAAATGGCCTTATAGTACATGCCAACAAAGGGTGGTTGGTAAAATAAACCCTGAGTTCAATTCTCAGCTCAGTCTCTTATGAACTATGTGGCCTTCAGTGAACCTCTAAGCCATATAATATTTATTTGTTTATATGGAAAAAATATTTGTTAATTCATAGATTTGTGCTGATCAAATAAATGACATCTGATTATTAAAAATATTCTCAGCTGTTTGCTATTTTTACCTAAGAATCACATAAAAGGATTCTATTGGATTTTGAATATACATCAGATGTTGTAGTTATTGATATTTGATATTCACACCAAAGTAATTGATCAATACAATTACTATTAATAATTAAAGAGAGACTTGGAATCATGGCATTTATCTCCAAATTCAGGCACTGGGCACAGTTTTTGGCACATGTTCCATTCCCAGAAACCAATGTTATGTTGAATTTATGATGTAATAAATTTTTAGCGACTTTTACATTTCATTTTTAAGCATTCAATCCATCGTACACACAGGTTAACATTTTTGTATGACAGTGAAAATATTGGAGAAAAACTGATTTGATTATGGGCCTATGAAAGTGATGTGAAAGAGCCAAGAGCCTAGGTTAGATTTCAACTTTTGAAAAGAGGAGAAACTATAGACCAAAAACATTCCATGAAATGCTAGCACATAGACTTTGAGAAGCACATGGTGGGATTAGAAGCCAAACCTCAGGCTTTTTCTCACTACCTCATACAGGGTTTCTTCATACCTTACAGTATGCCTCACTTACTCTCATCATTGGAAATTTCTGGGTCATTTAACGTTCTGTTTATGTATCTATCTGCATGCTTAGTCCTGTCCGACTTCTTGTGACCCCATGGACTGTAGTCCACCAGGCTCCTTTGTCCATGGGATTTTCCAATCAAGAATACTAGAGTGGGTTGCTGTTTCCTACTCTAAGGAATCCTCTCCTATTCCAGGGGCTCTTCCTGGCCCAGGGATTGAAACTGAGTCTCCTGCATCTCCTGCACTGGCAGATGGATTCTTTCCAACCACACCACTTGGAAATAAATTTAAATTTATATTAAGCATTGATAACCTTTCCAAAGTAATTTCATTTTTGTTATTAATTTTTTCTGTTCCTTTCTATTCACCTATTGAATCCTACCCTACTGCAATTCCTTAAAGCCTGGTCTTTTTTTAAAAAAAATAACTTTTTCATATAAGCAAATCATAGTGAATTTTTATGTTATATGTCAAACTCCCTTTTGAATCTGTCTGAAGCCTCTGAGGAATAAACCACAGGGCAGGAGATCCTGTATCGTGCATCTAATTAACCTTTGATTATCTTCCTGACTGCCTCTCAGTTCAATACTTGCTTGATTTTTATTATCCATCTAATTAGTAGGGTTTAAGTGGCTTTTTATGTCAGATTTTATTATATCAGTTTACTTACAGAATTTCAGGACATTGAGGAGTTCCAATATGTTTGTAATCTTTAAGTGCTGTATATCTACTTGCTATTTGTTTGATTTTTCTTTCCATAAAAAGTGCTTTGACCAATTTTCCCCACTAGAGTGTATAAGTAATCTATGAAATGCTATAACGATGGCAAAAGCATTTCTATTAATTGTGCATAAATTATCAGCATGGCTAGTCAAGTCTAATCAATCGTGTCTCTGTCTAATAAGCCTGCAGAGTGACAGACTTGATATTCTGAAACAAAAGGGATAGTGAAAAAAACCTCAAAATTCTTCAATTTAGGGCAAACTAATGAATGTGTACATATTTAAGGATCAGGTTCTATAGCCATGGGAATATAATTTGTTAGTGAAATCTATGGATTATAATTAAGTGTGTCTGTCAATGAAAGGTTAGGATTTAACATAATCAGTTAGATGTGCAAATCTTATCCCCTTCCACTGATCTTTTTATTATTATTTTTACATACCAGTTTTATTTCCAAATGAACAGTAAACTTGCTTTCAGTCATATAATTTGCATGTTCATATGTTAGTGTTCTTAGTCAAAGAACTTTGTAATTACTGAAAATTAATATGAATGCAATTTAAATTTGTCCTTATAAAACAGTGTGGTTTTCTCTAACATTAACTATGACTTTAGTTTCCCTGTGGTCTCAGGTAGCTGAGTGGTGAAGAACCTGCCTGCCAGTGCAGGAAACATAGATTTAATCCCTGGATTTGGAAGATCTCCTGGAGAAGGAGATGACAATCCACTCCAGTATTATTGCCTGGGAAATCCCATGGTCAGATGAGCCTCGCAGGCTACAGTCCATGGGGTTGAAAAAAGCTGGACACGACCTAGTGACCAAACAACAACAATAATAGTTTCCCTTAGCTTCACCAAGATCGTACGTTCTTTGTCTCTTTCCCCTTGAATTTAAAACAGAGTGAGCAGTTTGACTAATTTCTAGCTCTCTCTCTCTCTCTTTATATATATATATATCCTTCTGAGATATAAAAGATCTACTGATTAGCACAGAGCTCAATTTATCAGTAATAGTCAAAATGTTCAGTGGCAATTGCCTTATATATGAGAACAACCATATGGTACAGAATGAGAGCTATGGAGGCATGCTCTCTGATGTACAGAAAAGGAATCGAAAGTATTGAGTTTCATTCTCTACTCATCTTTGATTTACTGTTTAGCCTTGGGCTCATCATTCTTCTAAAAACCTCTTAGTGTCTCATTGTTTCTATCGAGGTACAAAGATAACTGTACTTGTAAGCTGAGGAAAGAGAAAGTATGCTATTCATTTCTTTGGATGGAAATTATTTACAAAATTCAAAAGGTTATTCTGAAATGTAACCCATCCCACATTTACTGGGTATCTTCCATGTTCTAAAGGGCTTCCCCGATAGCTTAGCTGATAAAGAATCCACCTGCAATTCAGGAGACCCCGGTTCACCTCCTGGGTAGGGAAGATCTGCTGGAGAAGGGATAGGCTACCCACTCCAGTATTCTTGTGCTTCCCTTGTGGCTTAATTGGTAAAGAATTCACCTGCAGTGTGGGATACCAGGGTGCGATCCCTGGGTTGGGAAGATCTCCTGGAGAAGGGAAAGGCTACCCACTCCAGTATTCTGGCCTGGAGAATTCCATGGACTGTATAGTCCATGGGGTCACATAGAGTCAGACATGACTGAGAGACTCACTTTTTCCATGTTCTAAAGATTGTGCTGAGCACCAGGGATACAAAGATAAGTTGGACATTCCATTGCTTTTCACTACATGACAGGAAGTGAAAGAGAGATCTGGATTCAAACTTGTTTGAAAGAATGTCTGGAATCTGATCTTAAATCTAAATGAATTACACTAGAAGGATAATCATATGTCTACAAATTGGACTTCCTTGGTGGATCAATGATAAAGAATCCAGCTCCCAATTCAGGAGGCGTGGGTTCAATCCTCAGATTGGGAAGATCCTCTAGAGAAGAAAAAGGCAACCCACTCTAGTATCCTTGCCTGGGAAATCCCATGGGCAGAGGAACCTGGTAGGCTGCAGTCCATTGGTTCACAAAAGAGTCAGATATGACTTTGTTACTGAAAAAAGACATTGTGACAAAAAAGCAACAACAATGTCTACTAATGCATTGAAGAAAGACAACGAATAAATAATAATAAGCTTATTTTTGGTAGATGGGATTATTGTTTGCAACTTATTACATTCTATTGTGGAAGAATTGCACAATAATTGCCTCTTCCACGTGACTTTGTAGTGTCTCCCATTGAAGTCAGCAGAGTGTGCATGCCTTCTCCATTGGCTGGTTTTGGTGAGGTGACTTACTTTGCCCAATGCAATATGGACAGAAGAGTTATTGTGCCAGTTCTAGACTGAGGCTTGAAGGGTCATGGGAGAGTTACTGCTAGGTTGTTTGGATTTTCTACTGTTTGCTAGGAAAAGACCTTGTTTCCAAGTAACTATTTCTCTTTATGCCAACAACAAAGCAACATGGACCAGACTTGACTCTGTCAAGGCCTGGATTCCAGTCCCACTAGCTGATTCCAGTCTAGACCAGCCTAACTTCACATATACCTATGAACAGAAAATAAATGTTGATGTGAGCCTTGGAGACTTGGAGTTCATTTGTTACAAAGCATTATCATGATTAAGCAAAGAACTGGCTAAAAAATATGTTTTTCCAAGCTTGAATTAAATTATTGATTGAGGAAGTAGTCATCAATGAATGATAAGGCTATTAAATGAAAGACAGAAGGGAAACAGTGTTTGCATGGTATCAGATTATGACTTCACAGGTTTCTTGCTGAGGACAAGAGAACAAACAACTTCAGGGAAGAGATCAAGTTTCCACTACTTTAAGGCAATTTGTCACAATTATGGGATAACTAGACAACATAATGCATTATATTAGGTGACACATAAACTCCTCAGCATGGCCTAAGTGTTTTTGCCAAAGTGATTAACTGGAATCTAGTAAATCACTATATGCAACTTTCCTTTATCAGGAAACACACAGTATAGAGGTAGAAGTTGAACAACAGCATAGGAAAAATTTAGCACATTACTTTCTACAGGACAAATGACTAGTCTTTCCAACAAACCAATGTTGCAAAAAGAAAATGTGAGAAATCAGCAGAAAAAAACCAAATGCAGTGTGTGGTTCTAGTGTGCATCCTGGTTTGAAAAACTGAGTTATAAAAAATACTCAAAGACAATTGAGAAAATTTAAATATAGCCTGGCTACTACAGCTTACTCAGAAGTTAGTATTAATATTATTTAGTTTAATAATAGTATTGTATTTAGAAAAAGTCTCAACTTTCCAAAATATATACTGAATTATTTAAGGGTTTATAGCTTATATGTGGAGAAGGGCACGGCACCCCACTCTAGTACTCTCGCCTGGAAAATCCCATGAATGGAGGAGCCTGGTGGGCTGCAGTTCATGGGATCGCTAAGAGTTGGACCAGACTGAGTGACTTCACTTTAACTTTTCACTTTCATGCATTGGAGCGAGAAATGGCAACCCACTCCAGTGTTCTTGTCTGGAGAATCCCAGGGATGGCAGAGCCTGGTAAACTGCTGTCTATGGGGGTTGCACAGAGTCAGACATGACTGGAGCGACTTAGCAGCAGCAGCAGCTTATATATGATTAATTGACTTGAAATTAATTCAAAATAAGTGTTACAGTTTACATTTACAAAATTTAAATGCCCATTAAATTTGAGGGAAAAAGATAAAGATGTCTATTCTTAATCTAAATATAATTTATTCTTTTAAAATTTCCATATATTTGAGATTTTTTTAATGGTTAGTGCTTTTTGTGTGTGTAATTTTTTTTTTAATTGAAGGATAATTGCTTTACAGAATTCTGTTGTTTTCTGTCAAACTTCAACATGAATCAGCCATAGGTATACAAATATCCTCTCCCTTTTGAACCTCCTTCACATCTAAAATGACAATGCACTTAAGACCCAGTGTAAAAACATTTAGGATGTCATTATCTATGCAATCTGGTGCTAAATTTAGTGTTTTTAGTGTTCTCTAATTTATTTTATCTGCTTACTGCCTATATCCAAAATAGGTCAGTAAGCTACATGAAGATCAGTACCACATTTCACACTTTGTTTTCACTTAGTCCAAGCACTTTGTGGCTATCTACATAAATACACATTAGCCATTTCATTAAAGATGATATAAAGAACTTTCTTTTCATTATTGCCTATTACAATAGTGACTGTGTATTGCCCTCTTTTGTCCTTATCAGTAGAAGCGTAGTTTATGGTTGTAGAGCTTCCTGATGTAGAATTTAGTTGATTAAATCAGTGTAAACAGTGAACTGCCAATGAAGCCAGTTAACCAGATTGTTAATGCTAGTTAGAAAACTGCAGTTCTTTGATGTTGCTCTAAGTGTCAGGTGATACAGAGAGCTTGGGAACAGATGATGCATTTAAACATCACATGGGGCTGCTTAGTTTCTTTCCCAAGGTCTCTATCATGGGTCGTGTATGTTTTGAAAGGAGAAATATAACATCAGTATTTTTGTAATAAAAGTCTCCATCACATTAATATCAATTGATTAGTTATTCCACTTTAAAAAATCCTCTAAATTATCCCATACTTGCCATGTAATTGGCAAGATACAGGAATTGATTGACAGGTATTGTATATGCCTCAAGCATCATTTTTAAAAGGAAATATATTGTAATTTCAATACAATGATACTATAAATATTCAACCATCAATGTCAAGTATGCAGATTTCTCTCTTAGTGCTTATAGCAACACAGAGCTCAAAAAAAGGAGATTTTCTTGAAAAAGATGAAAAGTGGTGGTTATATTCTCTTTCAAAATATTAGCAATGAAAATGATGGTGCAATCCTTTGTCTTGAGCCAGCCATGTCCCAGGAACACATGAGATTTTCTAGGCATTTTATTTATAATTTTCTTATTAAAACCCTTCCAGATCAATAAACCATTTCCCTTTTCTTTTCTATAGATAAGAAAACTAAAGCTGAATAGAAAATGATTTTAGAAAGGTCATCAGTTAACACAAAGCTTAGTCAGAACCTGACCTCAGGTTTCCTTGAATCTAAACAATGTGTTTCCCCCATTGCTCCATATAGTCTCTTTAAAAAGGATTTTTGTAAGGAATGATTTTGACCAAAAGTCTTGTATGTTTGCAATATTATTATTTTAGCTAACAATAATTCTGATGGGGATTAAAACATAACAAAAAACAAACAAAAATAAATTATGTAGACTGAAGCTTCATATGAAAGACTAAATTTTGTACTGTTTTTGTTGCATTAGGTATATTTCACTCTGGAGAAATATAATTAGTATAAAATGGATTATTAAACAAATTCTCTGCTAATTCAAGCCAAAAGTAGTACTCTGTATACATGAGATAAAGAGAGTGGGATAATTTTTTCAACTGTCTGCATAAAAGAAACAGTTTCTACATCATTTTTAAAGTATAGATTCAAGCTTGGAAGCTCAAACTTGGGCATTATCAGGAATCACTGATACTGATTAGAAAGAATATAGCAAGGAAGCAATGCATCTGAACAATGGAGGGAAAAGAGTGTTGTGGAATGTTGGCAGGCATTTATTGGTTATCAATATAATTGGTTGAATGGTTTAGATGATGTAGATAGGAATGAGATAAGAACCTTATGGGAACTGTAAACAGTATGGATTGTGATAAATAATGTGAAAGATATCAGAATATAAGTTTATCCACATATGGATAATGAGGAGGATAACTAGAAGAAATTAAAATCTCTTGTTGCAGTTTAGAAACAATTGAAAACATGCAAGTATAGTTAACAGTAAGCATGGTAATGTTTAATACAAGCTCAAATGTATTTTAAGGAATCATAAAACAATGTGATTTTCAAATAGGTTTATAAAACTGCAAAAACCATAATATTCTTACCATTTTTTTTCAAACAACAAGATATTTGAACAATTTGCCACAGCTATAGAAAATAAGAATTCTATTTTCTCTCTTCAACTCCAACTTTATATCCTGAATGAATTGACCTTACAAAGAACTGCTTTCATCAGGTTACTCATGAGTTTTTTTAAAGTAACTTTTTTAAAAATAATATTAATATCAGGTCTATGGCTGCTGGTTGAGACAACGCTCCAGTATGCTTGTCAATATATAATTCTTTTAAACCCCATGCAAATACATTTTCTTCAGTTTCTAATTGCAGTCCCTCTGCATGGGGCTCAGACTAAAGAATCTTGGGGTGGGGGATCATGCAGACAGCCGTGTGGGGACCCAGCCCCATCTACCAGCAGACCAACGCCAGCCCCATACCCCACTGGGTCACATTGCCAATCACATGGGTAGTCTAGTCCACCCTCCAGGGGGCCTGCGACCACTGAATCAGGCACACCCTTGCAGCCAAATGGTCCAGGGGCCAGTGATGCCTACCAGCATGTCCACAGTAGTTAGCTCAGTCACAACACAAGGGCAAATACAGCCCACATTGGGGAACCCTAAATCACATGGCTCTGGTCACAAGAGAGGTGTATGCTGCTGGAAACTACACAGCATTTTCTATATAAGGGCTCTTCACCAAGATTAGGAAACATAACTCACCTACCTAACACATAGAAATGAACCAGAGAATCATGCCAAATGGGGTGACAGGAGAATATGTCCTAGGTGAAAGGACAAGACAAACTCTGAAAAAGAAGTAAGTGAAGTGGAGATAAGCAATCTATCTGATAAAGAGTTCAAAGTAATGATCATAAAGATGTTAAACGAACATGGGAAAAGAAATGGATAAGCACAGCAACAATTTCAACAAAGTATGAAAATAAAAAAGTAAAAACCAAATAGAGTTAGAGAATACAATAATCAAAATTTAAAAAAATAAGAAATTCAAAATAGTTTAGATGATACAGAGATGAGTGAACTGGAAGACAGAATAATGGAAATCACTCAAACTAAATAGAAAAAAGAAAAAAAAAATGAGGATAGTTTAAAAGCCCTCTGGGATAACATCAAATATACTAATATTCACTTTACAGAGGTACAAGGAGAAGAGAGAGTGAAAAAGGCCAATAAATTATTTGAAGGAATAATAACTGGAAACTTCTGATACCTGAGAAAGGAAACAGACATCCAGGCCCAGGAATCACTGAGTTCTAAATAAGATTGACTCAAAGAGGTCCACACCAAGACACATTACAGTTGAAATGGCAAAAATTATTGATAAAAAGAGAATCTTAAACACAGCAGAGGAAAAGCATCTAGTCACATACAAGGAGATTCCCATAAGGCTATCAGATGACTTTTGAGCAGAAACATTTTAGACACGTAAGCAGTGGTGTGATATATTTAAAATGATGAAAGGTAAAAAGAAACCTTACAGCAAGAATACTCTACCCAGCAGTATTATCATTCAGACTTGAAAAAGAGGTAAGTAGTTTTAAAGACTAGCAAAAGCTAACATAGTTCAGTATCACTAAACTGGCTTTATAAGGAATGTTAAAAGAACATCTCTAAGTAGAAAAGACCCAACTATAAATATTTATTAAGCTAATATCAGAGCACCTAATTCATAAAACAAATACTTAAAAACATAAAGGGAGAAATTGACAGAAATATAAAAATAGTAGGATATTTTAACACCCCGTTTACATTAATGGACGGATCAACCAGACAGAAAATCAGTAAGTGAACATTGGCTGTAAATAACATAGATAAATTGGAATTTTATATACATACTATATATGTGTGTGTGTGTGTTCTGTGTTCGGTCACTCAGTCATGTCTGACTCTCTGTGGCCCCATGGACTGCAGCCTGCCAGGCTCCTCTCTCCATGGATTTTTCAAGGCAATAATATTAGAGTGTGTTGCCATTTCCTACTCCAGGGGATCTTCCCAATCCAGGGATCAAATCTGTGTCTCTTGCATTTCCTGCTCTGGTAGGCAGATTCTTTACCACTATCTCCACCTGGGAAGCCATGTATATATGTATATATATATGTACATATATACACACACTTATAAATGTAAAGCATTATATATGTATATAACATTTCATCCAAAATAACAGAATTCATATTCCTTTCAAGTGTGCATGGAACATTCTCCAGAATACATCACATGCTTTACGATATAACAAATCCTAGTAAATTTAAGAAGATTGAAATCATATGAAACATTTATTTTTCTACCCACAGCAGTTTGAAACTAGAAATCAACTACAAGACAAAAACTTCAAAAAACACAAACACAGGGAGTCTAGCTACCATGCTGTCCATAACCAATGGGTCATATAAAAAAATAAAAATAGAAAATACCTTGAGACAAATGAAAATGGAAGCACAACTACCTGAAAATCTATGGGACATTGAAAAATTTGCTTTAAGAGGGAAGTTTATAACCATGCAAGCATATCTCAGAAAATAAGAAAAATCTCAAACAATTAACCTGACAGAAAAGGAAGCAGAAAAAAGAACAAATTAAACCCCAAATTAGCAGAAGGGAAAAGAAATACAGATCAGAGTGAAAATAAATGAAGTAGAGACTAAAATTGTAATTAAAAATATCAAGAAACTGAGAGCTGGTTCTTTCAAAATATAAATAAAATTAATTAATCTTTAACCACACCCAACAACAACAACAACAAAAATAAATAAAAGGAAAAGAGAGCCCAAATAAATAAAACCAGAAATAAAAAAGGAGTTATAACTGACACCATAGAAATACAAAGGGTCATAGCACTATTTACCAATTGTTTTAAAATGTCCTATTTTCTAAGTTCAAGTTGAGACTCCTTCTGTAATATTTTATATATAATTGTATACACACACACACACACACACACACACACACACAATGTTATACAGTAAATAAATCTTTGTTGTTTTTCTATTTTATATATAGTAGTATATATCTATTAATCCAAAACTCCTAGATTTATTTCCCTCCCCTTTCTCCTTTGGTAACCAAAAGTTTGTTTTCTATGTCTGTGAGTATGTTTCTGTTTCTACAATATCATATTAAGTTTAGATGTCAATGCACTTATTTTTCTTTTAGACTGTGACATTTCTGTGGCAGAAATGTTTCTTCCTCAGTTCTCAGCTGATACTTAAGAAAGTATGTTATATAAATGGACAAGTCATCAACAGCTATTTATATGAAAAATCTTGAAAGTAAAAATATGAGATATAACCTCTGCCTTCAAAGATTTTTCAACACAGTGGAAGAAAAGCAACATTTATTCCTAGAAAGGCAAAATAATTGGTTGTATGCCAAAGAACAGGACTTTCCTCCTATATTTATGGGAGTCAGGAAAGAAGGAGGCCTTCACCTTGCGGGACAATTTGAGAATGAGCTAGAGTAAGAAATAAGGAAGAAACTCAAGGCAAGAAAAATAAAGGAACACAATGGGACTTCAGTATGTCATTTTTGGGGAATAACAGTGAGTGACTAGTTTGTCTAAAATGAAATCTCTGAATTAGCATGTAGGAAGATGAGAGTTGAGGTTGCTGTTAGGATGATGCTATACGCTGTTAATTATGGTCTTATTTAAAAATCTTCATTTTCCTCTTCAGAACATTAATTTAACTGATCATCAGGGAATGACGTTATGACTTTAAACAGTGGGATCTAGTATTTAATTAGAGGTAAAAATAAACTATTATAGAGTATTTAAAAAAATGCCAGCCACCACCCAAATCACTTGAAAAATCCCTTTCCAAATGATAGAGCAAAACCCATTTTTTTTTTCTACAGTATCAATTAAGTCCTATGTCTATTTCAAAGCAAAGCACTAGGCCAATTAATTAGCAACTTGAAAATTTTATATTTTGTCCCTGCCCCTCTCATCTACTGCCAAAACCTCTTGTATCTATTCTTACAATAGACTTCATCACAGCCAAACAATGAGTTGGTACCTTGGTGGCTTATACATGACCTCTTCATTCTTCTGTCTCTATATATTAATGTATATTTCAGAAGCTTTAGACTTGACAATAACTAAACGATGTTCCCCAAATTTGGTGGAATTGCTAAAGTGAAAATATAATATCTCTACCAAGAAAGTATCAGTGACTGAATTTTATTTTCAATTTTAAGTCATTATTAAGGTCCCACATAAAGTCAAGCCAAAATGTGGAAACAGAGAAGAAACTGAGAGGGTAACAGGCAGGAAGGCCAGGGGTTTCCAAATGGAGGAAATACGCTGCAAGTGTCAGACATTTTTATCTCTCTCTTAAGAGTAAGGAGGAAACAAACTAGTGATATTTTTTCCCTTCTCTATACAAATTTAAAAGAGGTTTCTCTTAAAACACTGTGTTGCCATAAGGACACATGGTCTCACCTGAAATTAACTATTCTCAAACCTTGAGTTAACCAATGCATTCTTCTTATGGAAATGTTTGTCTTAAGCTATGTTAATGTACTATGCATTTACACCAAACTCTATCTTGAGTCCTCAGTTTCTGCCAAATGGCTTAGAACCTACTTGACAAATCAATATGTTATGCTCAGACATTATTCCCCTAATCTACGCAAATAAAACTATCTCTATGGTAAACTGCCCTTCTATAAAATTCAAGTCAATCATTTTACGGCTAGGGATGACTCCTCTGGTGCCAAGATTATCCCAAAATACATCTTAAATATGAAGGGCCTGATGCCATTCTGAGTTTTGAGACATTCCTTTCTTTCATTAGCAAACTGCTAGTGAGTATATGACATCCAGCACAAAACTAGCAGGAGGTACTCTTTCGACCCCCTTCTGATGCCTATGTCAGAAGCTTTCTCTATCTCCTTTATACTTTAATAAAACTTTATTACACAAAAGCTCTGAGTGATCAAGCCTTGTCTCTGGCCCCGGATTGAATTCTTCTCTTCTGGAGGCCAAGATTCCCGGTGTCTTTTTTGTGATTTCGTCAACAACCTTTCAAAACCCTGTGGGGTTCTAAGAAAAGAGAGATGAACCTGGTCATCTGATGTGTTCTCCAATGAGAATGAAACCAATGGAAGTACAATTTAAAATGAAATAAGAATCAGCACAGGATTCACCCAGTTGGATATCAGGCAAATGCTTATTGTATGTAGTGTTCCCAAAGGTAAGGCAACAGTTGTAATAATTAGATGTTAACTTCTCTAAATCAGACCTAACCTCCTTTTATGTTTTTTACATTTCCAAATAACATAGTAGTAAATCTTATCTTTGCTGTTCTTTATTGTTTTCTCAACTATGTGGGAAGAAGTCTTTTACCTGCACCATCTTAGTCAAGTCTCATATTTACATACAGGTCCTTCTGTAGTAATTTGCTTGAGTTCACACAGATTATAAATGCTAAGTATGGGGCTCAAATTTAGATCTATTTTCAAAATCTAACCTCATAGTGTTTATTTTACCTACTAGTAAGTCTTTAACTTAATTCTTTACAATTCTAATGTTTTTCCTGATGCAAGTAATCCTACCATATATGACAAAATCCACTGGGATTAGAAGGGGTTTTCAAAAGGCGTTTGAACCATCCTTATAGTTTCAGCAGTATGCCACTGAACATCTCTCCCTGTACCTCCTAAACTTTCCTCTATTCTTTAAGTAAATAAGTAAATGCATAAAAGCTCTTTCATTTTATAGGCACTGCTTTCCCTAGTGTATCATGTCAATATTCATTACCTCTTCTGCTTGTACGTGCTTCCATAGGTATCACTCAATGTACTCAAAATGTGATTTGACCCCATAGTCAGTCCAAAGATGTAGGGCATCTCTTGCTCTGTGCTGAATGAGTAACTAGTCCCAGGCTAACTGCTGGGGCAGGGTACCGAGAAATGATCTAAGCCCATAAAGAGCTTGAAAAATAGTTGATAAGATAAGGTATTTGCATATCTAACATACAGAGGTGGTGTTGCTCGTATGCAATTAAGTGCTAAATTGTATAATGGATTCTAATTTAACCAAGATTTTAGAGGGTACAGATGAAAAGACAGGAATAGTGGAAGATGTTTTCCAAGATGAACATATTCTTGGTCTTGAAGAAAGCTAGCTTTTGTTGGGTGTCTCTTATTTGGCAAGCAGCATGGTATGTGGCAAGTAATTTGCTTATTCTTACTCATTTGAGCTTCATAAAGTAGGCATTATTTTCACATTTTACAGAGAAGGAGACTGAAGTTCAAAAGAATTTGACTGGCTAAAACCATATTAAGTTTTTGAATTGGACATTGTTCCCAAGTAATCTGAATCGACACTGCTTTTCTCACTACTGTATAGTTGTCTGAATGATTGCTATATCTTATATTTGTTACCCCAAATACATTACCTTTTTGGTGATAGCTCCTCTATGTTTCTTTGGGAGAGACAACCTCATACTCTCAATGTGTCCTTCAGGTAGAGCTAATCTCTTTTCATCAATAATAGAGTTGAGTATATGACCCAAGTTTGGACAGTCAAAAAAATCAGTTTCCCAGACTCACAGAATAAGAGAATGAACTTATGGTTTCCAAGAGGGAACATTGGGGGAAAGGGATAGTTAGGGAGTTTGGGATGGATATGTACACACAGCTCTATGTAAAGTGGATTACCAACAAGGACCTACTGAAATAGCACATGGAATATGGCTCAATGTTATATGGCAGCCTGCATGGGAAGAGAATTTGAGGGAGAATTGGACATGTATATGTATGGTTGAATCTCTTCACTGTTCACCTGAAACTGTTACAACATTATTTGTTAATTGGCTATACCCCAATACTGGAGAAGGACATGGCAACCCATGCTTGCCTGGTAAATCCCATGGACAGTTGAGCCTGGTGGGCTACATATAGTCCAGGGGATTGCAAAGCATTGGACATAACTTAATGACTAAACAACAACTCCAATACAAAAGAAAAACTTTAAAAAAAGAAAAGAAAAATCATTTTCCCCAGCCACATTAACTGGTTCTGGTGATATTAGGTATATGAGTTGTACTTTTTCTTAGGGATTGAAGCTCTGAAGATAGGAGTTCATGGTTTTCAGTTGCCATCTTGCTACTAAAAATGAAGGGTATTTGAGAAGTACACACCATTAGAAAAGAAAGCAACAAAAAAGATCTGGGAATCAGAATTTGCTTGCCTGGGCAAGTGTGGATTAGTTTTTCATTTTTGTTTCAACCAATTCAGTTTGAAGTTTTGTTGTATAAAATCAAATGAACCCAGACATAAACGGCAGGTATTACAACAGTGGTTGACAATTTTGAGGTGGCAGGATGGAACAAGTTTAGAATGGGGAAAGTGACACGTTTTAAATAAAGGCATTCAGAATACAACATAAGGCTGAAATAAGTTGAAGGTGTTACATAGGAGACATAGATCAAGAACCTTTTCATGAGCTTCTGCCTCTCACAGAAAATAGTTTAACTGACTTAGGCTGATGGCATACTGACATTTAAGACAACACAGTGAAAATGTACTGAATGTTAAGATGCACTCTAGAAATAATACCATCTGTGATTAAAAAAAAAGGAAGATAAAACTGTAATCACACTATCACAAACAGAAAATCTCATGAGAAACATACTTACAGAGACATGCAACGTTTTATGTATATTAAGACATTTTTCCAAATGATACTGTTGCCAGGAGCACCATTGTTCATTTTAAAAGACAAATGCATTCTAAAAATAAAACAGATGATTTAGAAAACATTTGGTTCAACTGTATTCTGAGGTCGACTGAGATACACTCCCAGTCTTTGCAATTTGAGGTGTTTTATAAAACTGATTTTCACTTGAGATTTTGAGATACCATGGCTGGTAAAGATCTTTCATGGCCTTATTTCACCAAAAAGTAGTGACAATTAAAAAAAAAAAAAGAAATTTTTTGTAAAATGCCTTTCAACAGCAGAAATAGCCAAGCAAATAGTTTGAATAAAGAGTTCCATTGCACAGATAAGTACTTTTGTTTTCTTCTGAGAAAAGTCAACCACAGTTCCAATCGATTCCAACACATGATCTAAATTAGGAGAGTTTATCCCATCCAATTTTTTTCCTGCTTTATCGAAAAATTGCTGTTGAAAAATGGCTTTGCTTTAAATAAATTATTAAAATCTCCAAACCAATCCAAATCAACAAATATTTACCAAACAATTTCCATGTGCCTTGCACTATTTGGTATTTTAAGTACAAAGGAAAACAAAACAAAACTCATTCAATTCATCAAGGAAAAGCCTTAGTTTCCTCATCTGCCAAATGGGGATGATAGTGGTATTAACTTCACAGGATTGTTGGAATAAGTAAATTAATTTACTATAGATAAAACACTTGGAACAGTGGCTAATAAATCTTTTGTAAATAGTAGTAGTTATATTCTGGGAATGTATGTTCTATGACTATGTCTATTTGTTATCAGTTCAGTTCAGTTCAGTCACTCAGTCACGTCCAACTCTTTGCAACCCCATGAATTGCAGCACACCAGGCTTCCCTGTCCATCACCAACTCCCAGAATCCAAATCCATGTCCATCGAGTCAGTGATGCCATTCAGCCCTCTCATCCTCTGTCATCCCCTTCTCCTCCTGTATCAGGAAGCAAAGTATGCAGGTCAGGAAGCAACAGTTAGAACTGGACATGGAACAACAGACTGGTTCCAAATAGGAAAAGGAGTACATCAAGGCTGTATATTTTCACCCTACTTATTTAACATTAGTTCTGAAGGGTGCTTAAATTTCATTCGCTGGAGAAAGGGGGATAATTGAAGTTATTTTTTACAGACTAGTGGTATAATATGGCTTAGTTTCAGAACTGCCCCTGAATTATCAGGTAAATATTAGCTATAAGAGTAGCATGATATGGAGTCACAGTTGTCTGGTGAAGGGCTGATGCTAGCTGAAACTCCAATACTTTGGCCACCTGATGTGAAGAACTGACTCATTGGAAAAGACCCTGATGCTGGGAGAGATTGAAGGCAGGAGGAGAAGGTGAAGACAGAAGATGAGATGGTTGATGGCATCACCAACTTGATGGACATGAGTTTGAGTAAGTTCCAGGAGTTGGTGATGGAAAGGAAAGCCTGGTGTGCTGCAGTCCATGGGGTCGCAAAGAGTCAGACACTACTGAGCAACTGAACTGAACTGCTGCCATTAAATGATTTCTCCTTTTGAGAATGTGACTAGTAATTTTTAGCTCAGAGAATTAATTTAAAAAGACATAAACTCCTATGTATATTAAGTACTATGTGGTGCTTTCTGATACACATTGTGACAAGTAAATAAGATATATACATTATAAAAACATTATAAAATATATTTACTAATACTTGATGCCCATTTTAAAAGCTGTTAGCCTAATTAATAAATATGAGATTTTGTTGAACTCTTTAACAAGAGCAAATTTTGAGCATAACCAAAACAGAGTAGTATAAAAATAGCATAATGAACTTCTGTCATTTATCTTCATTGTTAACTCATGTCCATTTTATTTCATCCATACTCCCACTAACTTTCCTTGCTCCCTGGATTAGTTTGAAGCAAATTTCAAAGAAATGGAATTTCACTTGTAAATAATCAAGCATGCATCTCTAAAAGTTAAGAACTCCTTAGGGGGGAAAAAACATATCCCGATATCTTCATAATCTATAAAAGATAATTGATAGTAATTCTGTAATATTTTCAAGTATCCTGTTTTATGCTCACAATTATGTTCAGCTTATCTTTATCAGGATTCAAATAAGTCATATGTTGTATTTTAAAATTTTCTCTCACATGCTTTTGATCTGATCATCTCTATTTCTATGCAATTGTTATTTTGTTGTTGTATTGTTGAAGATACCTGGTTGTGTGTGTGCTACAGTTTTCCACTTTATAGACTTTGCTTATTGCATCTTTGAGGTGTCTCTAACAGGATCTTCTGACGCCAGTATTTTCTGTCAATTATTGTTTAGATCTAGCTGTTGTTTAGCTGCTAAGTCATGTTCGACTTGTTGCAACCCCATGGACTGCAGCATACCAGGTTTTCCTGTCTTTCATTTATCCTGGAGTTTGCTCAAACTCATGTCCATTGAGTCGGTGATGCCACTTCCAACTATCTTATCCTCTGTCATGCCCTTCTCCTCCTGCCTTAAATCTTTCCCAGCATCAGGGTCTTTTCCCATGAGTCAGCTCTTTGCATCAGGTGGTCAAAGCATTGGAGCTCTTCAGCTTCAGCATCAGTCTTTCCCATGAATAATCACAGTAGATTTCCTTTAGGATTGACTGGTTTGATTTCCTTAGATCTAGAGGCTGTACCAGATTTAGACATGCCTTTTTAGATAGATTGCTTCATATGCGGTACATTATCATGAGGTATGTTAAGTTGTTTTACCTCCCATTTTGTGATATCAGCTTTGGTAACCATTATTTGGAACTTCCCTTGAGACCCAGAAAATAAAGAATCCTCCTGCAGTACAGGAGACCTGGGTTCAATCCCTGGGCTGGGAAGATATCCTGGAGAAGAAATTGGCTACTCACTCCAGTATTCTTGCATGGAGAATACTATGGACAGAGGAGCCTGGCAGGCTGCAGTCCATGGGGTGTCACAAAGAGTTGCACATGACTGAGCAACTAATCTTCCATTTTTTCACTTTCATTTACAACTTTTAAAGTGGTAGTAGTTTATTTCTATTATTTCTTCTTTATTTAAGCTGAGATAATTTTACTAAAAGAAGCTTCTCCTTATAAACTGTTCAGATATCCTGAGGGATAATAGGATAAATAAATGCCTGGTACTTTTTATTTATCATCTTTCTTTTTTTTTTAAATTCATTTATTTTTGTTAGTTTTGCCAAACAATGACATGATATCACCATGGGTTTACATATGCTCCCCCTCCAGAACCCCCCTCCCTCCTCCCTCCCCCCGGGAAATCTTGTTGCACCAGCCCCAAGCATCAATCCTGGGCCGGCGATTGATTAGACATATGATAATTAACATGTTTCCAAGCCATTCTCCCATATCATCCAACCCTTTCCCTCATCCACAGAGGCCACGAGTCTATTCTATACATCTGCGTTCCTTTTGCTGTCTCGCATGCTGGGTTCTCGTTACCGTCTTTCTAAATTCCATATATATGCGTTAATATACTGTATTGTTGTTTTTGCTTCTGGCTTACTTCACTCTGGATAATGGGCTCCAGTTTCATCCATCTGAGTAGAACTGATTCAAATGAATTTTTTCTTAATGCTGAGTAATATTCCATTGTGTATATGTACCACAGCTTTCTTATCCATTCGTCAGTTGATGGGCATCTAGGTTGCTTCCATGCCCTGGCTATTGTAAATAAAGCAGCGATGAACATTGGGGTACACGTGGCTCTTTCAATTCTGGTTTCCTCGGTGTATATGCCCAGCAATGGGATTGCTGGGTCATATGGCAGGACTATTTGCAGTTTTTTAAGGAACCTCCACACTGTTTTCCATAGTGGCTGTACTAGTTTGCAATCCCACCAACAGTATAAGAGAGTTCCCTTTTCTCCACATCCTCTCCAGCATTTATTGCTTGCAGATTTTTGGATTACAGCCATTCTGACTGGTGTAAAGTGATACCTCATTGTGGTTTTGATTTGCATTTCTCTGATAATGAGTGATGTTGAGCATCTTTTCATGTGTTTGTTAGCCATTTTTATGTCTTCTTTGGAGAAATGTCTGTTAAGTTCTTTGGCCCACTTTTTGATTGGGTCATTTATTTTCCTAGAATGGAGCTGCAGGAGTTGCTTGTATATTTTTGAGATTAATTGTTTGTCCATTGCTTCATTGGCTATTATTTTCTCCCATTCTGAAGGCTGTCTTTTCACCTTGCTTATAGTTTCCTTTGCTGTGCAGAAGCTTTTAATTTTAATTAGGTCCCATTTGTTTATTCATGCTTTTATTTCCAGTATTCTGGGAGGATCCTACATGACCCACCTCCCAGAATACTGGAAATATTTATCATCTTTCAAAGTCATGAGTTGATACCTTAATAGTCTCCAAAGATAATGGCTGGATTTTAAAAAAGATCATTATAAACTAATAGGTTGAGAAACATTTGATGTGTTTCATATCACTGCACTTGCTAACAGTGCTGAGGCTAAGGTTTCCCAACTTTGGAAAGTGAAAGTAAATTCAAGTTGGCACTGCAACACTTTTGAGGGCTTTCTTTCTGCTACTATATGCTACTTCAGGCTCATCCTATACCTTTCCTGTTGCAGACATGAAATTTGCCAGTTCTCCAAGCAGCCCTTGTTCCTTTAGTAGAATTTCTCTAGTGACTAAGGTTTAGGAATTAAGAATGTTTAAGGCTTTTAGTGTTGGTCATTAATTCTAGATCATTTCACTGACAGAATAAAAGAGATTTTTAAAAATACATGTGAGTTTATACTGATGACTCCAAGTTCAGAGCTATAGAATTTTGATTTACTCTCATCATTCTTTCATTTTCTTACTCCCATGTCAAAAATTCTTGTTCTCACCATGATTGCAGTTACTCATTTACTTCAATGCATACTACATATAAAAAGCACACTAGAAAACTACCACCACCAATATGATTACCCAAAACCAGTTTATAATTGGTTATTTTCAAAGTTCGTTTTGCCCTCAGGACATATCTCATTACAGATGTACAGTGAAAGCACTGTTTTATAGTCGTTTGGAGTAGTTCTTCTTTCTGCAGTCATGCCACCAGTTGGATAAGCCATCAGGTTTATCAGTTTCCTTTTACTTTAAAAATGTGTAGACTTCTTTTTAGATTTAAGTTATATTTTATAATTAGGTAGACTATGAATATGGCTTCAAAAATCAAATCTACAAGCAAAGTGTATTAAAAAAATGGGCTACTGAGACTAAGATATGTTGTTTGAGCAGCCTCTTCACCAGGGGAATTGAAGGGGGGGTGTTACTAGATGCATACTTCTTTGAAATTTCTATTAATAATCTTAGAAAATACATAGGGATCATCCACCTAGAACCATGTCTCATTTGGGAATCAAAGGAGTTGGCTGGCAAAGACTAGCAATAGGAAATTACTTATGAAAGAGCTGAGATTTCTGTTGCTTAAAAATAAAAAACAAGACACTAAGATTCAAGTAATATTTTAAAAGATTTGGAAATTAAATAAAAAATGTCAGTCACAATCTCCTTTTACCTTTGTGGATATTTTATGTATCTGTTTTATATACTTAACATTGAGAGATTGCCTATTACTTGCCATTTGGCCTTTTTATTTGACCTTCTATCATAAATATTTTTCAGGTTGTAGCATATTCTCCCTATTATCATTGTAATGGCTTCACACTACTCCATGAAGTGGATGGACCTTAATTTGATTAGCTGCTGCACCATTGTAGAACACTTAGGCAGGCTCCAGTTGTTTTGCTGTTCTAATAATCTTGCAGTGAACACATGATGCTTTGTAAAAATAACCTAAGCATTGTCTTCAGCTGTCAACAGTAACAAGTAATATTTTTGATCATCTGGGTGCTTAATATTTTAACAGGTCTTGTTCACCAATTAGATGAAATACTCGCTAATTAGAATGTAAAGGAGAACAAACCATTAACTACTTATTTTTAACTAGCTGCCAAGAGAGCAGATAGAAGTCAGTAGTATCTGAAACACTGACCTGAAGTTACCCTCTGTGACCATGTCAGTCTGTACTAGATAGGTTTTCTATGTGTTTCCCTGCTCTGTAAAAGATGTGATTCCGTAACTCTGTCCCCTGGCAGATCATATTTTGTGCTACTTCTCATGCCAGAGAAGTACAATTTTATTAATACTGCTGAATATCTAGGCTTCCATTAGGGTCAACATAACCTGCCAAACATGCTTCTATAATATCAGCCACACCACTGAACCCCAAGGGACCTCTGTGGTCTTATGTATTAACTTTATAATAAACAAGAAAGTGAATAGAGGGGAATAAGCTAGGGGTGTTTGGGAGATGGAAGTAAGAGTACAGGCAGAAGAAGGCATGGGATAATAGGGCTGACTGGGTAGAAGCCAGATACCCCAAAGAACAGTTTGCAGTGTTGTAGGATCCTTGAGTGATCAAGCCCTTGGATCTCCCTAAATGGTATCCAGTACGTGATTTTAATCAGATTCCAGCATTTGTGCAAACTTAGGACTGTTAGGGATCAGAACTAAGAATATCTTGGAAATGGCATTGGTGAAACACACACAGAGCTGTGATGGTGAATGCCTGTAAGAAGACGGGGCATGATGGGTTCAGAGAGTTAGTTCAGGCAGTTTGAGGGTTATCTGGAATTTGGTGCTTTTCACACCCTTGGAAATGTTGTCATGGTGGATTGGAGCTTGGACTTTGCTCATCACTAGTGAAAGGAATTTTGAAGATTTAAATAAGTTAAGGCAGAGTATAAAGCTTGTTGGTTATGTCTATCATTTTAAGTCAGAGATGTACTTTGGAGGTTCCAGGGAGTTATAATGCAAGTCTGTGACAGATCACATCATTTTTCTTATGTTGTGCCTTTAACTATCATAGATTAAATAAACAACTATGATTTCAGATGTGCAAAAGCAGATTTTTTTCCAAAGTCCATGACTGTGGATTTTAAATATTTTATGCTTCTGAGGCTTAATTCCTGTCAGATTTATTTCTTTATAAATTGGAAAAAGATTTATATTTTGAACTAGATATTAATATGATGCAGGAGTCAGTTTTTCCCCGAAGACAGTTCCTGCTGAGATTTAAGTGGGTAGGATCCTAGACACATGAAGCATGAAATGTCTAATTGTGCCATCATTTAATCAGAATATGATTTCATTTAAAATTTTACTAACTTCATTAAGACACAAAGAAATAAAGGGCAATTCAAGTAAAAATAATTAACTAGAAATTTTCACGTGAGGTCTTTTGTCAGCCTTAATCATTGACCTGGCCTTTAACAACATGTGTCTTCTTACTGACAGCCCAACTCTTCAACTAAAATTCTCCTTCCTTGAGATCATCTGTGCACTACCTCTTAAACCATCTGAGCTGCAGGGAAAATCTTAGACACAAAGAGAAGCAATGATGTTATGATATGTTGAGAGATGAATCATGGGGTGTCCTTCACTAACTCTGGAAACTCAGGTAACCATCTAATCCTTCTATGGAGCCATCTCTTAACTCCATGTTTTGGAATCCATGGGAAAATTGGTGAAATGAAGAGTGGAGACTTGGAGTCTTCTTTTTAATTCTTTTTTTAATTTTAGCTTTTTATTTTTGTATGAGTATAGCTGATTAAACAATGTTGCAATGGTTTGAGGTGCACAGCAGAGTGACTCAGCCATACATATACAAGTATCCATTCTCCCCCAAACTCCCATTCCATCCAAGCTGCTACATAACATTAAGCAGAGTTCTTTGTGCTAAACAGTAGGTCCTTCCTGGTTATCCATTTTAAATATAGCAGTGTATCCATGCTAATCTCCAAATCCCTAACTATCCCTTCCCTTGGGTCTTCTTATTTCCTTCTCTTTGTGACAAATATCACTTTTCACTTTTTCCAAAACCCCTAAGAAGGAAAACTAATTTTTAAAAAAGCAAAAAACTAAGAGTTTATTTAGGATAGTGACTTACAATTCCTTGATAATGGCGTACAAATGTATGGTAGGTTATGTGCTATTTCCTCCCATGAATTATTTTAAATTACTCCTCAGGTGTATTAAATTTGCAGCCAAATTTGAGAACAACTGGCTGGTGGCAAGAGATGACACAGAGTCATAAGCTCTGGCACTGGCAAAAAAAAAGCAATGCCATCTGAGACCATAAAACCTCATCTCCCTAAATTCACATATCCTCATTTATAAGATAAAAGCTTTACAGTAAAAGGTTACTAATGTTTAGTTTTTCTCCATAACAAATTCTGTTTCTCTTTCCTCTAAAATCAGTCATCAGCCTGCCTCTGTGCTCTTGCTGACTTATGTAATACTCTCTCAGTGGTTAACTGGGCCTGATGGATTATAGAAAAATGTTTAGATCATTCAAAATCCAAGTGACAACATATTTGAAAACATGCCTATTATATACTCTTAAGAAATGCTCTAATGAAAGGTTGGTTAAAGTTTTCAGGATACAAAGGACTCTTATAAACCAGACACAAAATGGGCTTGAGTCATGAACAGAAAATTTATAAAGAAATGATAGTGGATAATAGCATTTGAAAAGAAGTTTGATCCTGTTAATAATAAAATAAATATATTTTATTTGGAAATAAGAACAACCTACTATTGTGTGCTGGATCTGATTATTCTGGCTAAAGTAAAAGAATGAAGATACTCAATGGTAGTGAGACAGTGAGGCTTTTGGAGGATGGCATCAATTATTACAGCCACCATGAGGGAAAATTCAAGGACATGTGTTAGTTGCTTAGTCGTGTCTGACTCTTTGCAACCCCATAGGCTGTAGCCCACCAGGCCCCTCTGTCCATGGGATTTTCCAGGCAAGAACACTGGAGTGGGTTACTATTTCCTTCTCCAAAAGGAACTATAGGAAGAAAGAAAGTGAAGTCGCTCAGTTGTGTCTGACTCGTTGCGACCCCAGCGACTATAGCCTACCAGGCTCCTCCATCCATGGAATTTTCCAGGCAAGAGTACTGGAGTGGGTTGCCATTTCCAATTCTTAAAAGTGTGTAAACCCACTGAGCCTACATTTCTAAGAATTCAGTTCAGTTCAGTCGCTTAGTCATGTCTGACTCTGCAACCCCATGGACAGCAGCACGTTAGGCTTCCCAGTCCATCACCAGCTCCCAGAGTTTGCTCAAACTCATGTCCATTGAGTGGTACCATCCAACCAACTCATCTCATTGGTAATGCCATCCAATCAGCTCATCCTCTGTCGTCCCTGTCTCCTCCTGCCTTCAATCTTTCCCAACATCAGGATCTTTTCCAATGAATAACTTCTTTGCATGAGGTGGCCAATGTAATGGAGCTTCAGCTTTAACATCAGTCCTCTCAATGAATATTCAGGACCGATTTCCTTTAGAATGGACTGGTTTGATTTCCTTGCTGTCCAAGGGACTCTCAAGAGTCTTTTCCAATACCACAGTTCAAAAGCATCAATTCTTCAATGCTCAACTTTATTTATGAGAGTCCAAGTGTCACTAATTTCTAAGAATTAGAGAAAATAATCAGTATTTAATACTGATAATCAATAATCAGTAATCATCTTTGATTATACTCAATAATATACTCAAGTATAATCAATAATCATCTTTGAATAATAAATATTCAAAGATGTTTATAGAAGGACATTCATAGTAATATTATTTTTAGTATTCAGAATCTAAAAATAACACCAGTGGTCATCAATTAATACATTTGAAAATATCCTTTCGAGAGACTTTCACCTTGAAAAATAATGATGTAGGTATATATTTATCTATAAAAATAGATGTTTGATGTACAGCATTAAGTTAAACTGCTATAAATGATTATATATACATACATAGGTACATACATAAATAACTTATGAAAGTTGAAAGATTATAAATGAATACTTTGGTGATAATTCTTTCCAGGTTGATGCTATAGTTCTTCTTTGAGTCTCTGTATTTTATAATTGGGTTTTAAAATTTTAAAGTGTGTTGGTAATTAAATTTTTATTAATTCAAAGTTGCTCTAATTTAGGCAAACATGCTAGGAAAGTATGAGGTTTCCCTGGTAGCTCACCTGGTAAAGCATATGCCTGCAATGCAGGAGACCCCAGCTCAATCTCTGGGTTGGGAAGATCCCCTGGAGGAGGGCATGGCAACCCCCTCCAGTACTCTTGCCTTGAGGATCCCTGTGGACAGAGGAGCCTAGCAAACTATAGTTCATGGGTCACAAAGAGTTGGACAGGACTAAGCACAGCACAGCACTAGGAAAGTATACTATTTCAAAATGTGCTGGTGACTTCTTAAAGGTTTATCTCAAGCTCTTTGAAAGTCTCAGGAAGACCATTGGAACTACTGACTGAGGCAGGATTTTTTTATTCTGTACAGTTCAAGCCAATATTAATGAAACTAAAATAATCCCAGAATCACATGGTATGCAGCATCTGAGTTGGAAAGTTCAGCTTATTAAATGAAAACATAATGTCCATTTTCCTGTCTCCTCATTCCATTTTCATTTGGTCATTTACAATTAAATGAGAGGAAATATATATTATTATGAAAAAGATGTTAAGAATCTTCCTGTCTCAGCCTTGCTTTAAGCCAAAGAGAGGCTTGTGAGGCCAGGTCACCAAAACAGGAGTCCCAATAAGGTGAACAAGGGGCACTTCCCTGGTGGTCCAGAGACCAAGACTCCATGCTCCCAGTGCAGAGTGCCCAGGCTCAATCCCTGATCAGGACTAAATCTCACATGCCACAATTAAGAACTGGAGCAGCCAGATAGATAAGATGGCCAAGAGCCACCTCTGATCTATTAGTAAAACTGATTCACTTTTATGTACACTTGAAACTAACACAACCTTGTAAATCAACTACATTCTAATAAAAATTAAACATCCTTCCCCCACCCCAAAAAAAAGAGATTTGAGAGGTTAAGAGAATTTGCTGTAGATTGAAACAGGGTTTTTATTTATTTTTGAAAATTGTTTTAAATAAATGAAGCCCATTTTACTCAAATATTAATTGTTTTTAAAAGTTGAAGTACAATTGTTGCATTTAAAAAAGTGAAACTATATACTATATTTCTAGCTTGGTAAATAAATGAGTCTGCTATAACAGTTGAGCACTGTCCAGTGCGACACTGGTAAATTAAAGAACAATTGGTTTAAAATTAGTGATTATGAAACAAATATGGATTCATCATTTCAGCTTCTTTTTTTCCCTTCATTATCAGTTGTTCCATCCATTTTATGTTTCTGTGTTTAAAGTTTTAGTGTTTAAATCTCTTTCTTTGCTGCCTTCTTTTTTTCAAGTGCTGTTTTCACTTTTGATCAAAGTAATTTAAGTGTCACACCTCTTATGGAGCTCCAACTGAAGACGTTGTGACTACATTAGCACAATTCATCATAAACACTTTCTTTGTCAAATTCAAGTTTGTGAAGCAGACAGATCAGAAAACAATCCTTAAAAACAGGGTTTTTAGAGAAGATTTGGCAGCCTACTGTGTGCTTCCTCTACCAAATCTCTATCCTTCCCTACCATGGAGGAGAGATGGGGGAGCTTTCCCCTAATTTCAAGGCTTGAGAAAGAGGTTTCCATGGGTTTATTTTGAAAGCTTCACTCATGTTCTCTGGGGCTGAGACACTGGTACATCAGTATCAAGTTGATGCCTGAGAGAGATTGATAGAAAGGCCAGAAATAGTGGTTGGCTAGTTGCTCCCATGCAGAACACAGATTTACTGCAACTAAAACTGCTTGAAAATCCAGTGTATCAGGACATTGTTTATGTTTTCCAGAGACTAAATGTAGGCAGGTTAAGAGACAGAAACAAAGAAAATGGGGTAGGGGGCAGGAAGAGAGAAAAGATCCAGGAATTACCTTATAGAAGGCACAAGAAAATCTTAATATAAAGAGCAAGATGTGCTGAATGACAAGGACTGAGGGATGAGTGAGAATCCAGATGTATTTTCCAGAGAGACGCATTTTCCATCAAGGACAAAATTACAAATAAGATGTAGGGTTTTTGACAAACCCACATGTGTACACTCACTGAGTTAACTTTAAAAACTTGGCATGCTCAAAGATGTCACCACTCATTGAAAGGCGATCTTTTCTCCACTGCCTCATCCTTATCTCCTGTCTGCCCCCAACCTCTATCCTAGATAAACTGTGAATGAGGGAAGAGTTGAATGGGAAAATGAGAAATAAGTATTTTTTTACACTCTCATTTTTTGTGTCTGATGCTAGGCTGAGCAAGAGGAGGGGGAAGTTTTCACATTAACATATTAATACATAGAAAGTTTTTATTATTCCAGCTGTTAACTGAATTAAGTGTATCTTTGAGACTAAAGTAACTGAAAGACTTTTTATTACTGTACATTTACCAAAAACTCACAGGGCCAGCCTGAATGTCAGTGTCAGAAAGAAGACTAGCCCTGACCCCTCAATTCTACTCCTGGGTATATCTGAAAAAACAAATCATAACTTGAAAAAAAATGCATATTCCCTAATGTTGATATAGCATTATTAATAATTGCCAAGTAATACAAGCAAGTGTTCCATGACAGAATGTATAAAGATGTGAGACATATATATGAATGGATATATATGTGGATAAAGAAGTTATATGATATATGATGTTTATATATTTGTGTGTGTGTGTGTGTGAAATGGAATACTACTCAGCCATGAAAAGAACAAAAATTTGTCATTAGCAGCAACATGGACAGACTTGGAGGATATTATGCTAAGAGAAATAAGGTGGACCAAAGAAGACAGATACTGTATGATATCTCTTATATGTGGAATATAAAAAAAATAAAACAAACTAGTGGACATAGCAAAGAAGAAACAGACTCAAAGGGAATAAATTAATGGTTAACAGTGGGGAGAAGGAAGTTGGGAAGGAAAAAATAGGGGTAGAATATTAAAACATACAAAGGACTATGTATAAAATAAATAAGCCACAAGAATATGTTGCATAACACAGGAAATATAGCCAGTGCTTTAAAATAACTATAAATACAGTACACCCTTTAAAAAATGTGACTTACTATGCTGCACACTTAAAATTTATATAATATTGTTTATCAACTATACCTCAACAAAAATTCACAATGAACTTTAAAAAGACTAGCAATATTTGCCATATTTTTTCTCTATGTTTCCCCTATTTCACTTTTTAATTTAAATAAACTGAAGACATCATTGACACTTCCTTTCCAAAAACATACTATGCTCATTTCCTAAGATTAAAAACAACTGCTTCTAGGACCATATTACCACTATCAGGACTAAGAAATTAATTATAAATAATTCCATACTATCTAATATCTACTTTGTGTGCAGTGAGAGTTTCCCAAATGTTGCAGGAATGTTTTGCAGCAGTTACATCTTTTTAAACCTGTATTCAATCTGGCTTTATACATTGGTAATTGTATCTCTTTAGTTTATTTTAGCAGAATATTTCTTCCACTAAATTTTATCACTACATTTTTTAAAGAATTTAGGATATGATTTTATAGATTGTCTTCCAATCTAGATGTGGCTAATTGTTTCATCTTCCTGCATTTCAATGTTTTCCTCTGTTTTCTGTATTTTCTAAGAGGTTGGAAGATTAGCTTCAGGTTAACCATTTCTTCTTTCTCTCTCTTTCCTTCTCCCTCTCTCTCTCTCTATAAGATAAAAGTATAACACACACACACACACACACACACACACATACACACACACACACACACAGATTCCCTGGCACAGAGCTCCTAGAACCCTTTAATTTCCTGAATAGTAAGATCAGGGACTGGTCACTAGAAACATCAAGCCATGATGAGAAGCTTGACATGGAGAAGCCCCATTCCACATTTTTCAGAGAGGGGAGAGGGGCTGCAAATGGAATTAATAATTGATCATGCCTATGTAGGGTTTCTGAGAGGTTCCAGATGGGTGAAAACATTAATATGGAGGGTAACACAGTCCAGCTCCACTGAAACAGAAGTTTCTGCATTCAGGATCCTGCTGGACCAGACCTTATGTATCTCTTCATCTAATTATTTGTATTTGTGTAGTTGTTCAGTCACTCAGTCTTGTCTGACTCTTTGTGACCCCATGGACTGGGCCGGCCAGGCTCCTCTGTCCATGAGATTTCCTAGGCAAGAAAACTGGAGTGGATTGCCATTTCTTCCCCCAGGGGATTTTCATCTAATTATTTGTATTCTTTATGTACCCTTTAATAAACTTTAATAAATTGGTAAATATAAACTAAGTATTTCCCTGAGTTCTGTGAGCTGCTCTAGAAAATTAATCAGACCTGAGGAGGAGGTCATGGGACCTGATGAACTATATAGAATTCTCCATGGAATTCTCCAAGCCAGAATACTGGAGTGGGTAACCTTTCCCTTCTCCAGGAGATCTTCCCAACCCAGGGGTGGAACTCAGGTCTCCCGCATTGTAAGTGGATTATTTATCAACTGAGCTACAAGGGAAGCTCATGAGAAACTTCGATTGTAGCCAAATACAATTGAAGTTCAGAGACCTACTGCTTAAAATTGGCATCTCCGTCTAGTCAAGGCTATGGAGAAGACTCTTGAAAGTCCCTTGGACTTCAAGGAGATCCAACCAGTCCATCCTAAAGGAGACCAATCCTGGGTGTTCATTGGAAGGACTGATGTTGAAGCTGAAACTCCAATACTTTGGCCACCTCATGTGAAGAGTTGACTCATTGGAGAAGACCCTGATGCTAGAAAGGATTGGGGGCAGGAGGAGAAGGGAACGACAGAAGATGAGATGGCTGGATGGCATCACTGACTCGATGGACATGAGTTTGGGTAAGCTCCAGGAGTTAGTGATGGATGGGGAGGCCTGGCGTGCTGCAATTCATGGAGTCACAAAGATTCAGACATGACTGAGCAAATGAACTGAACTGAAGTGGGATGAGGGCAGTCTAGTGGGTCTGAGACTTTAACCAATTGTATTGCCAGGTAGACAGTATTCAGTTCAGTTCAGTCATTCAGTCATGTCTGACTCTTTGTGACCCCATGGACTGCAGCACTCCAGGCCTCCCTGTCCATCACCAACTCCCAGAGTTTACTCAAACTCATGTGCATTGCATCGGAATTTTCGAACTGAGTTAACTTGTGACATCCAGCTAGTGTCAGTTAATTTCTTGCTGGTGTGGGGGGAAAGCTTCAGTATTTTATCACAAGTGTTGGAAGTGAAGTGTGTGTGATTAGTGGAGGAGACGCTCAAAAAGGAAAGAGGAGGAAAACATTGGGTTTTTTCTCCACACGGGAGATAAACTGAACTGAGTTTTCCCTTTCTCTCTCTCTCGCTCTCTCAGAATAGTTTATCGTTGTCATTGAGTATTCCTTATTATGCCATAAAAGATTGGCCTACTGTTAGAGATTCTGAATTTAATCACTTGGCTAATATAGTGACTGTTCCACTGTGATGTTCTGCTTTCCCTTTGTAATTAGTAAGAAATCCATGAATCCTCTATGCCCAAATCACTTCTCAGTTTATGGTTTTAGCATTCATTAGTGATCTATTTTGTAATCAATGACAATGTTATGGTTTACAAAATTATAATTTTACAAATACATTTTTCCTTCTAAGCCTAATAGCTATTTTTTTTCTGATAAAAATATTTTTTAAATGTTTTCTCATTTTCTTTTGTTTAAGCATCACTAGACTTAGTGATTTTAATTTATATTAATTGGTTCCAATTTATTACTGTAATGATTTGGTTTTTTTGCTGTTACATTTATTCCAAACTTGACAGTGGATGCTCTTTCAAGCTGCATTGACTCATTTGTCCATTTCTGACATAATTCTTATTGATATTCGATCACTTCCCTGTGCCAGGGTGCCTTGTGTTGTTCTGTGTGCTGTGCTCAGTCGTGTTAGACACTTTGTGACCCCATGGACTGTAGCCTACCAGGCCCCTCTGTTCATGGGATTTCCCAGGCGAGAATACTAGAATGGGTTCCATTTCCTTCTCCAGAGGATCTTCCTGACCCAGGATTGAACCCATGTCTCCTGCATTGGCAGGCATATTCTTTACCACTGAGCCATCCTTGAAATCCACCATGGTGTCTTAATATTTCCCAAGCCTCAGACCTGAATCAGTCATTTCTCTGAATAGCTCTGATTCTTCTCTGTGGGAGATGGTAATTAGAAAGCAAAATATAAGTCCTATGTGTGCTTGTTGCTATGCAGATATCATTGCTTTTGGCTCTTTTCAGTGACAGAAACAAAAGTTATATTGAAAAGGAAGCTAAGTACTTTGCACTGATATTTCCACTACAAATTCAACTGTATAAATTTTCTTTTTTTTAACTCATTTTATATTTCATTTCTTTTTTTTTTACACTGAAAATAGTGACTCTTTTTTTGTTGGTTTTTATTTTATATTAATGGGTTATAATTTACTTTATCTTAATTGTGTATGAGTTTGTGTAAACTCTGGAAGTTGGTGATGGACAGGGAGGCCTGGCGTGCTGCGGTTCATGGGGTTGCAAAGAGTCAGACATGACTGAGCGACTGAACTGAACTAAACTGAATTGTGTATGTGTGTGTTGGGGGGTGGTGCTTCCCTGGTAGTTCAGTGGTAAAGAACCTACCTGCCAATGCCAGAGATGCAGGTTTGATCCCTGGGTCAGGAATATCTCCTGGAGAAGGAAATGGCTACCCACTCTAGTATTCTTGCCTGGGAAATCCCTTGGACAGGAGATCCTAGTGAGCTTCAGCCCATGGGGTCGCAAAGAAGTTGGACACTACTTAGCAAATAAGCAGCAACAATAAATTGTGTGTGTATGTGCACATATTATTATTAAATTTATTGAATGAAATTTAGATACAATTTCTACTTGTTATAAAAACTTTGCAAATAGACTTAAGAAAATACCCCACTAAGAAAATATAGAAGTAATACTGTGTTCAGCAGCTATTTGAAGCAAATCTTCAATCGACGTGGCTTCATTATCAACTAAATTCTTTTTTATTAATACTTGCTTTGAATTTTAGCATCTGCTACTTTTTATATGATTTTTCAAATATACTAAACCTTTATATGGTTCAATGTTAAAGCAATAAAGACTATATTCTGAGAAAGCACACCTTAATCTGTCCTTCTCACTCCACTGCCTTTACCCATTTTCTTTGCTTTCTTATTTGTTCATCCCTATTAACCCATTATGGATTGGTTACTGTGGCAGATGATTTATCTGTCTAGATATATTGAGCATAGAGTGATGGAGCCATGAATCAAACTGAGGTATTCTGCCCACAGAGATAGAGCACTCAAGTAGTAAGCAAAGGCGCTAGTGAGGTAATGTTCTGGAAACAGTATTTGAAATCTTCAGGTTCTATTACTATCTGTGTGACTTGAAGCAAAGTTTCTTAACGTCTCTGAGCTTCATTTTTCCCAGTTATGAATCAGGGACAATAATGCCTACTTTTCAGAAATGTAACAAAGTTTAGAAATAATTTATACAAAATAATTAGCAGATTGCCAGACAAGTAGTATTCATGAATGTTGTAAATAGTAAAGCCACAGTAAGCCATACAGAAGAGCGCTGAACAATTTTGCTGTTGAGTTCATGAAATATATTATGCTCTGCTTACATGCCAATTCTATTTAATAAAATTAAAATTTCCTAAGGATTAGTGCAGTTGGGTTATTTGGCTCAAAAAAAAAAAGTATAAATAAGCCTCAAAAATTGCTACTTAAAAGAATCCCAGAGGATTGTGCTGACATTGCTTCCTCTTACAATATAAAGATTTTGATAATTTAGTGAAAGAGAAAGTTCTACTACCACTATAATGTACATAGAAACAATAAGTAATTTCTGGCTGAAGTAAGTCTTATTTACATGTTTTGTTAATTTCCTCATTGTTTTCCTTCTCTGTTTGCAATATGGAATATTTTTATGCTTTTTATGTTTTAAAGAATTTTCATACTGTGTTTAACACAAAGAAGTTTGAACCATGCAGAGGTGGAATTTAATTTGGATAAAATCCTCTTACTGGCATGGTCTAATTAAGGTACCCATTAAATTTGTGTAATGCTAATTTAATTTGGAGGCAAATGTAATTGAGCACTATTGGATTTCTTTTAACATAAAATTAATGCAGTGGACATAAAATTAATGTGTTAATTGGATATTGTTATCAGAAATATTACATGAATAAAAATCATGCCTGCATTATCTTGATGGAAATCATTGTTTTACAGAATGAGACATACTCAGCTTACTAGGTTTGCTAGCATAATTTATATGAAGCTATATGAGGAAAACTGTTAGTGACTGCTTTTCTAAAGACAAAGGTCATTCAACATTTTTTCCCCTGACATTAGTAAATGCCTTGTCCCCTGTCTTAGACAATTTGTTGTATTGTTGAACTTTATAGTGGTAGATGAACACAGTGACTTATGCCAAAGCAGCAAATTTTAAACTTTTTGATTTAAAGACACTACACTTAACATCTATCCAGGACTTCAAATAGCTTTAACTGATGTAGGTTTATGCCTATTACATTTATCATTGGAAATGAAGAATTGAAATTGGAAAACAAAAAAACATTCATTAATTCATTTACAATAACAATCAGTTCAGTTCAGTCGATCAGTTGTGTCCGACTCTTTGCAACCCCATGAATTGCAGCACGCCAGGCTTCCCTGCCCACCACCAACTCCTGGAGTCCACTCAAACCCATGTCCACCTAGTTGGTGATGCCATCCAGCCATCTCACCCTCTGTTGTCGCATTCTCCTCCTGTCCCCAATCCTTCCCAGCATTAGGGACTTTTCTAATGAGTCAACTCTTTGCATCAGGTGGCCAAAGTATTGGAATTTCAGCTTCAATATCAGTCCTTCCAATGAATATCCAGGGCTGATATCCTTTAGGATGGACTGGTTGAATCTCCTTGCAGTCCAAGGGACCCTCAAGAGTCTTCTCCAACACCACAGTTCAAAAGCATCAATTCTTCGGTGCTCAGCTTTCTTCACCATCCAACTCTCACATCCATACATGACTACTGGAAAAACCATAGCCTTGACTAGACAAACCATTGTTGACAAAGTATGTCTCTGCTTTTCAATATGCTTTCTATGTTGGTCATAACTTTCCTTCCAAGGAGTAAGAGTCTTTTAATTTCACGGCTGCAGTCACCATCTGCACTGATTTTGGAGCCCTCAAAAATAAAGTTAGCCACTGTTTCCACTGCTTCCTGATCTATTTGCCATGAAGTGATGGGACCAAATGACATGATCTTAGTTTGCTGAATGTTGAGCTTTAAGCCAACTTTTTCACTCTCCTCCCTCATTTTCATCAAGAGGCTTTTAGTTCCTCTTCACTTTCTGCTATAAGGGTGCTGTCATCTGCATATCTGAGATTATTGATATTTCTTCTGGAAATCTTGATTCCAGCTTGTGCTTCTTCCAGCCCAGCATTTCTCATAATGTACTCTGCATATACATTAAATAAGCTGGGTGACAATATATAGACTTTATGTACTCCTTTTCCTATTTGGAACAAGTCTGTTGTTCCATGTCCAGTTCTAACTGTTGCTTCGTGACCTGCATACAGGTTTCTCAAGAGACAGGTCAGATGGTCTGGTATTCCAATCTCTTTCAGAATTTTCCACAGTTTATTGTTATCCACACAGTCTAAGCTTCGGCATAGTCAGTAAAGCAGAAGTAGATGTTTTTCTGGAACTCTCTTGCTTTTTTGATAATCCAGCAGATGTTGGCAATTTGATATCTGGTTCCTCTGCCTTTTCTAAAACCAACTTGAACATCTGGAAGTTCATGATTCATGTATTGCTGAAGCCTGGCTTGGAGAATTTTGAGCATTACTTTACTAGCGTGTGAGATGTGTGCAATTGTGCGGTAGTTTGAGCATTCTTTGGTGTTGCCTTTCTTCGGGATTGGAATGAAAACAGACTTTTTCCAGTCCTGTGGCCATTGCTGAGTTTTCCAAACTTGCTGGCATATTGAGTGCAGCATTTTCACAGCATAATCTTTTAGGATCTGAAATAGCTCAAATGGAATTCCATCACCTCCACTAGCTTTGTTTGTAGTGATGCTATCTAAGGCCCACTTGACTTCACATCCCAGGATGTCTGGCTCTAGGTGAGTGATCACATCGTAGTGATTATCTGAATTGTGAAGATCTTTTTTGTACAGTTTTCTGTGTATTCTTGCCATCTCTTCTTAATATCTTCTGCTTCTGTTAGGTCCATACCATTTCTGTCAATTATCGAGCCCATCTTTGCATGAAATATTCCCTTAGTATTTCTAATTTTCTTGAAGAGATCTCTAGTCTTTCCCATTCTGTTGTTTTCCTCTATTTCTTTGCATTGATGGCTAAGGAAGGCTTTCTTATCTCTCCTTGCTATTCTTTGGAATTCTGTATTCAAATGGAAATATCTTTCCTTTTCTCCTTGCTTTTGCTTCTCTTCTTTTCACACCATATATTTCTGTAAAACATATTTCTCAAAAAAAAAATCTTAAAAATGATGGCATTTGTTTACTTTTTCCAAACCTCTCTAAAGTATAGCTTCATAGAAGACATTCAGTTTCTACATTCTTTCTTTGCATTAAACATGTTATGTTCATTTGTCTTGGTTGAAATATATGAAGAACATACAGCATTACTTATATATGTAGTTGGAAAGTGAGGGGTATTTTATTAACCTTTATAGATAATTTGTGAATATTTTTCTTTGATGCAATATCTAAACTCTACAAGTGGTGCTTTATTAAAACAACAACAACAACAGACAACAGTTGGAGTGTGGTAGCTGAAATCATTTCAAGGAACTCTTCACACTCAGTTACATTCTGAACATGATCTTTATTCATATATGATCTTGTAAGTGATCATGCATTTGGTCATTTAAAAAATACTGGTTTATTGAGTTAGTGGATTTTCCAGAGGCTGACAGATTTTAATTATAAAATGGAAGAAAATTGCATTTGTTAAATATCACACTGTTCTCATCAGGAAAGTCTGTAAGTACTGGAATGCTGTCTGGGTGGCAGATACATATTTTCCAGAATTTGAATTTTTACTTAAAAGCTGTCAGTTGTTTCCTTTGAAGTGACAGATTCACCAGCTCTACTAAGTACCCTAGTCTAACAATTATGTTTTTGATAATTCTTTCAAGTGAGAATCATGTTAAATGAGATAAAAGGAGCCAGTTAGTCTTGCAACTCAAAAAATTGCACAACTTCTATTCCTTGAAATAACCATGCATGCTCCAGTATACAGTAGACTTGTTTTCTATAAACTTCACAGAAGACAATAAACAAATGTGTAATCAAAGGTTGTCAATAAAATTAAAAATTATTACAGTTTCAAACACACAGATATTCTTAAATACAATTAGAATTTTTCTCCTGCAAGTGAGTGGCTTTGTAAAACACACTTACCAGTATAGTCTGGTGCCATATCTTGACTCAAACTAAGACACCAGTAGTTTTCTGTTTTTTAAACCAAGAATTTCTTTTACATCATTAATGCAAATTTCACCACAATGAAAAAACTAAATAATGTCTTAAAATTATTATGGAACCAGTTTTGAGCTTGGGAACCATCAGAAAGGAGATCAGACATACCAGGGGTCTGTGGACAGTGCTTTAAGAACATTATAATATGTATGGATTCTCTTAGAATCAGGGCAGAGATAACATTTACAGTGAAAGTTGGGCCCACAGATGCAATGACATCCCCACCAAGAGTTCTCTGGGCATCTAGAAACATTAGTCCTTTCCTGTTTCAGGCCCTTTTCCTCCTCTCCACTCAAACCTCCACACTTCAACTGCCACCAAATGAATAAATGAATAAATACAACAGAGAAATAAAATAAAATACTAAATAAAATACTTTTCCAGATTATTGGGGTGAGTGGGTAAACTATAATAGGTGACAACTTTTTTTTTTTAATTTATAACAAGTAATGCTCTTGTGAGTAGATATTCAGATGAAGCTGAATTGAGTGATTGAGTATTCTAGTTTCAGCTCTCTGGAAGTGGTGAACCCCAGGCTATATTCTTTAAAACTTAACACAGGTGTCATCAACTCTGTTTCAAAGAGCTATCTTTAAAAGGACATTGCTATTGACAATTATTTCCAGTTCCAGTATCCCAGGTACCCAGGCCAAAACAGTACAGTTGGGGGTTGCAATGAAAACATATCAAGTAATCTTGCTGTCTTGTTAAGGACTGACTCATTCATTTAAGGTAGAAACAGAGTGTTCTTCAGCCATTAAAGCCTGAATCTTAGTCTTCCATTCTTATTTTCAAAAGACTATTAAAACTACATATTTGCACTTCTGGTTAGTCCTATCTGACTCTTTGTGACCTATGGACTGTATCCTCCCAGGCTTCTTTGCCCATGGGGTTTTCCAGGCAAGAATACTGGGGTGGCTTGCCGTTTCCTCCTCCAGATGCTCTTCCAGACTCAGGGATTGAACCCACATCTCCTGCATCTCCTGAAATGGCAGACAGATTCTTTACCATTGAGGTACCTGGGAAGCCCAGAACTACATATTACCTAGATATAAATTAGAAATACAAATTACTTTCCATGTTCCTTGAGAACTGTGGGATTAACATGAGCTTCAGAGGAAGACCAAAAACTTTTCTATCAATAGCTCCAAATATATAGAACATACCTCTTTTGTTGACCTTTGATACAAGATTTGAGTCAACAACAGTCCAAAAAGACAACCTCACTTCCAAGATTTGAAACATGGGGAAGGGCAGGTGAATAAAAGAATTTGAGAAGTTCAGATCATCAGTGGTAAAACTTATGCTTTTGCCACATACTTGGAAATAATGACAGGAAATGAATATGGGTAGAGAACCATTAGCAAATTAATATATATATTTTACTTTGCTTAAGTTCTTGGTTTTTATTATTCATTGTTTAAGGAATGTTGTTTTTGTTTGACTAGTTTAGTTTTGTTTGAAACTAGTTTTCTTTCACTCTTCAGTGTTTGCCTTAGTTCTTCCTTAAACTAGCAAGAAGCTTTTATTTAAAATATTTATTTAGCCTTGAAATAAAAAGCAATCAAGCACACAATATTGATAATCATAACTTTCATTGGTTTTGTCACATACATGATGATTACTGGGTGAAAGGAAATTTTTACTCAGGCAAATTTATTATAACATTAAAGTCATTGAGAAGACCATCTGATCTGTTATCTCATTACTGTCCTCCAATCAATACAGGAGTTGGTTAAGCATCAGAGCAAGTTGTCAAGGGAAAGATCAGTGCTTAACAATCCACAGAAACTGCATTTCAGATTTATTTCATAAAACAACTAAGTAACTGGTTAACTAGCAAAGAACATTTCAGGTCTAAGGTCTTTATTCTGTTTTGGGCTTTTCTAAAGATATTGGATTTTTTTTTCTGTTTTCAATTTATTGCTGTATCCTTGTTTTCCTACTTGAAAAATTATTATAAATTTGAAATATTTCTCCTTGAGGAAAAATGAGATTCTAAATGGATTTGTACTGAAATCAGTTAACATCAGTATAAAAACATTGCTGAAAGTATTATGATTCAGTCTTCCAAAGATTTTGGACAATCTTGTTCTCCACTGTTTCTAAAGAAATTATGGAAAGGATAAGAATAAATGGCAGAGAGAAATGGAATAAACACCATGTAGTACTGGATTGTATAGCATAGGACATGGATTCTGCTGTCATTTCTGTCAGTAGAACATAGTGACCATATGTGGATTTCAGAAAAATAACAGACAAATGATTCCTCATTGATATGATTTATTAACCTCTAATTAACTACTTCCTATGATTCATAAATAACCTGCACCAGCTCCAGTGTATGAAGCAGTACCTCTGATTCTTTTATAGTGCCTTTGAAGAGAACTAAAGAGGACATATTCCCCCATGTCCTAATTCAGCAACCTAGCTTCATCTAAACACCTAATGACCATTCTTTTGTGATTGCCATTCCCTGGTACCTTTCATCTCTGTCCCCACTGTCCCTTCACCTTCAGTGTGACATCTTTCTCCACTGCATCATGCACATATATGGCCACTGCAGCCTTGAAGGTGTTTCCACCAGTCAGCCACACAGAGAATAAGGAAAATAGCTTATCTTTGCGAATCCCTTGCTTGGCTCCCTAGCTCTTTTCATCACTTTAACCTCCCTTCTTGGTGTGTCAGAGGAAAAAGGGAGGCAGAAGACAAAGTATCAATTCAACTTGATCTTAGAATGATGGAGAAGGAGGTAGTCCTCTGTTTTAATATTATAATACCCCAGAAGAGCCACGCATTGCAAAATCCTCAGCTGGCAAGATCTGTGTGGCACTATCCACACCTCTACCCAGGTTTCTTTCATTCTCTAATTTTAATTTTCTGCCCGTCTTGAAGAAGGAAAAGCCAGAAGAGATGAAACAGATCATAAGCACCCACTATGTTTCACATAAGTCAGCTCATTTTAATTATCACAACAATCCTAGAAGATAGCTGCTATTATTCTATTTAATAACAAAGTGGTGGCTCAGAGAAGGTAGGTCATTTTCCAAGATTTAATTCTTAGTAATTGTGTCTGAATCCAAATTTTATTTTCATTCCTCTTTATATATCATGCTATTTTTCAGCTACTATATTTCCTTATTTCTCAATTGCTTTTCAATGCAGGGCTTTTTTTATTCTCTGATAAGTGATATTGTTTTTGGCCCTGCTTTCCATATTCATGACCAGTAGCGACCTTCCCAGCTGTGTGAGACAATGAAGAGCTTTCTCTTATGGGATTTCCCAGGAGAAAAATCACAAATGGTCCTGTGCACAGAGGCCACTTCCAAGGGATCCACAGTTAGCTTAATAGCAGATGAAATGATCTGCTTCCAAAGTGGGCACCACTTAAAATTATTTTAAAAAATATTATCCTAAATTTTTAAATGATCTCAAGGTTTTGTTTTTTAACATGAAGTCAATGACATTTAACTGTTTGATAAGGATTTCTGGCCACAGCTAATGTCTATTTTAAGCCAATTAATATTCTCCAATAAGGAAATTTATAAAGTTCCAATAAAAGCTAACAATTTAAAAGCTAGAATAATTCAGTGAAATTAACCATGTAAATGTTCAATGAAGCAAATGATTAAAAAGGGAACAGATAAAAAATAAATATTAAAATGTATAAAATTACATTTTGTCTTTTTTGGTACCACTTCTAGGTCATCATTAATTTCTAGTGGTTCAAAAGTACAAAATTGACCTTATCAATCACCAGGTGTAGAAATAAAGTATATATCATATTTTAGTTGAAGAGTAACTAAACAGATCCTTTTTTCACTTAAAAAACCATAATGCATTTTTTAAAAGGTATTTTTCTCTTAATTATCACTAAATGTAGTTACTGTTTTGGTTCAGGCTAATATTAAGCCTTTGCTTGCTGTGATATCAGACATGGCACTGCAGCCAGAACCAAAACATTTTTGTAGTTGAGAGTCCAACTATCTTATTGAATGAAGGCGATATTTGGATGTCTATCAAATAATTATATCTATAAACTGAGATTTTAAAAATGCTCTCAGAGATCTTTTGGTTTATTGAACTCCTTAACCTTCCAGACCACTTTTATCATTAAGCAGTTGTGATAGGAAGCTAGTTTAGGTAGCATCATCTCCATTTTATAAGAGAGGAAACACAGGATCAAAAAAGTTGATTTTCCTAATTCCTTGACTAAAGATTTTGAAGGAACTGAAATTCAGATCCAGATGGATTGACTTCAAAGCCCAAATGTTTTTACTGAGATTGCAACAGTTTCCAATGAGTTGAATTAAATAAAACCAAATTAAACCAATAGCTAAGTAGGATTATATTTGCAAGCATGTCTTTTTTACATCATTAAGCAGCTACCAGGTACCAACACCACTCCCAGCATGCACCGTACAGGCAGGTGAGTGAGACACTGCATGTGCTATTTGACTATAGGCATGTCAGAAGCTATGGAAACCACAGTCAAATAAATGGTTGTCATGAGAGCAGCAGGAACACGCTGGGACCGCACAGTGAGGAAGTAAAAAGCCTCACCTTCAGGAATTCACCTAGCCTAGGAAAAAAGCATTTCCTTTCTTCCAGTGTGTTTCCCAATCAATCAACTATTAATACTTAACACAGATTGAAACCATCATTGCTTTGTTGTAGATACCAACATTTCTGAGTGTGAAGCTGGAAACAGAACCCAAATCTCTAGAGTTCAAGTAAATATTTTGCTTGGATCACCTGTGGATATAATCACAATGAGCTAATCATGTTTTCATATCCCTCTTGATTTATCTTGCTTTAAGTGCAGTCGGGAGGCTCACTGGTCACTGGGAGCCTTACATAGAATTTTATATTTCTTCCTTCAAAAGCAATGAGTCTGTGAAGACAAGATAGAGTAGGAACCACAAGACTTCTAGTCTAAAGTGTTAGTCACTCAGTCGTGTCCAACTCTTTGTGACCCTATGGACTATATAGCCTGCCTCTGTCCACGGATTTCTCCAGGCAAGAATACTATAGAGGGTAGCCATTCCCTTCTCCAGGGTATCTTCCTCACCCAGGAATAGAACCTAGCTCTCCTGCATTGCAGGAGGATTTTTTACCATCTAAGTCACCAGTACTTCCTGCAAAAGCAATGAGTCTGTGAAGACACACTATAACAGGGAACCCAAAACTTCAGTTCTAACTCTATTATTTCAAAACATTGAGTTGGTTCTAGAATACATGAAACTCATGGAAGGAGAGATCCATTCTTTCTTTTTTTGCAATGTTTTTGTGCTTGGTAAAAAACATAAAAACATTCTATGGTAACCATATTTAACTGTACACTTGAGTGGTACTAACTACTTTCACATTATTGTGAAAAACCATCAGCTGTCTCCTAAACTTTTCACCTTTCTAAGCTGAAATCCTGTCGCATTAAACACTATGCCCCCATTCCCTGTCCCCACCTTACCCTGGCCCCTGGTATCTACGAGGGTACTTTCTGACTCTGTGAATTTGACTAATCTAGGTACATCATATAAGTGGAATCAAGCAGTATTTCTCTGCAGCTGCTGTATTAAGGTTAACTTAATGTGTGTCCTACAAACAGATTGCACCTTCTTCCCCACCCCCCAACTCCCAGTGCTATACAGTAGGTTCTCATTCGTTATCTATTGTGTACATAGTAGTGTAGTGACAAAGAGAAAGACTGGCTCTTTTGTCACTGTGCTACCATAGGGTACCAATCTTGTTGCTATTCTAATAGTCCTTACTTCCTAGTTACCATCCTGGAGGGGCCTTTGACCTCCTTGATGGTAGTCAGGAGGAAGAATGTACTCCACGATGCCAGCTGACACAGTCCTCAATTGCCAAAATCTGTATCCGCTCTCCCATAGAGCAGTGTCACCTGATAGAACAAATGGGGTGATGTAGATGCACACTTAGTTTATTCACCCTGGTAATATCTCTGACAGTGTAAGATAGGGCAGGCTGCTACTGTCCTAGGCCTCTCTCAAACATGCAGGATGCTGATAAGCTTTTTAATTTATGACCCAAGGTGTAGCCTATGTGCACTTACACTTTATCTTCTGCTTAAGTCTTCGAAAGCTCCATCATAAGCCTTCCTCCAGGTGAAGTTCACCAAACAATGCATCATTCCTTCTCCGACAACTATTTCTTTCATTTGCTGAGTAGTAAGCAGAGCCTCTGTTCTTGGTTGAATTGCCTCTGGATTCTGGCTTTTATTTTCTCTTTTTGACAGAGCCATATGCTTTACTCTTCTTTTTGGCATCTTGCTTATATCTTACTAACCAAAGCCACTTCTTCTAAACTCATTTGGTATATTCTTTTTTTTTTTTCTCTTAAACTGGAGTATAATTGCTTTACAATGCTGTGTTAATTTCTGTTGTACAACAGTGCGAATCAGCTGTAAGTATATTTCTATTCATTTAGTATATTCAATATCGATTTACATTGTATGCAGAATTTTTCCCAGCATACATATGTATGTATATAGCTGGGAATTTGTCAACAGTTGTATCCTCCAAATATCCTATTTCACTATAAACAGCACCTCTTCTCCTAATTGTTACACCTCATAACATGGAATCTCAAGTCCCCTGAAATAGAACCAGTGATTAATTTTTTGCAGCAAATCAGTGTTTCCTTGATCATATCAAAGTCTCTTAGTACAGGGCTCTGAAATCAGTAGCTCCTAAAAGCTGTGCAGCAGGAACAATCACTGTAATCTTGGTTAAAAACCAAGGCTTTGAATTTTTAAGAAGGTTTTTAACTCAGATTACACTGGAATAATTCACTTTGATGGAAAGAAGGTACTCTGGCATATGCAAAACCAGTTTAGTCCAGCAATGAGATGGGTGGAGTATCCTAAACTCCTTCACATCATTTATTGCACTTAACTATATTTTTTGAATCTCATAATTTGGTAAGATAGGGTCTGTCTCTTATTTTTGCTACTTTAACAAAGATTTTTTTTTTCCCCAGCGTATGTTACGGTCTTAATTTGCATTGGTAATGACTGGATTTCACTAACAGAAAATAATAGTCTGAAAGGGAGCTTTGTATGTTCACAATGTGGTACAGTGGTAAAGAATCCACCTGCCAATGCAGGAGATGAAGGAGACGCAGGTTGGATCCCTGGGTTAGGAAGCTACTCTGGAATAGGAAATGGCAAGCCACTCCAGTATTCTTGCCTGGAAAATACCATGGATGGAGGAACCTGGTGGACTATAGTCCATAGGACCAGAAAGAGTTGAACATGACAAAGAGGCTGAGTGCAAGCATGCATGCCTATAGTTACAGGATCAGAAAGAGAGCAAATAAAATGACTGCCCTGTTTTCTATCTACTCAGTCAGGAAGATCTGAAATGATAAAATGAATAGCTTGTCCATGACCTTCAGAGCTACCACTGTGGCTGCACACTAGGCAAGACATCTAACTGAAGCTGCTTATCAAATAATTGTTGCTAGTACATATTGAGTGAATCAATGAATAAGGCAGGCAATTTTTTGAGCCAAGTGTTCTCTCAGTCAAATCTACATGTCTTTTCAGAGGCTGAAAGCATAAACTTGGCTTCACACTAAAGTTACCCATGCAGTTTTTAGGAGCTATTGATTTCAGTGCCCTGTACCCAGACATTTTGATAAGATCGAGGAAACACTGATTCACTGACTTAGATCTATTGACAACAAATTAATCACTGGTTCTACTTCAAGGGACTCGAGTTTCCAAGTTAAAAGGTATAACAATTAGGAGAAGAGTAGCTCTATTTTTAGGAAAATAGGATATTTGGAAAGACACATACAACTCTTGGCAAATCACCATTGATATACATACATATGTATGCTAGGAAAAATTCTGCATATAAGGTAAGTCAATATAGAATATACTAAATGAATACAGATATAAACTTACAGCTGATTCACACTGTTGTACAACAGAAATTAACACAGCATTGTAAAGCAATTATACTCCAGTTTAAGAGAAAAAAAAAAGAATATACCAAATGAGTTTAGAAGAAGTGGCTTTGGTTAGTAAGATATAAGCAAGATGCTAAAAAGAAGAGTAAAGCATATGGCTCTGTCAAAAAGGAAAAATAAGAGAAAATAAGATAAAAATTGCCAGAGGCAATTCAACCAAGAACAGAGGCTCTGCTTACTACTCAGCAAATGAAAGAAATAGTTGTCGGAGAAGGAATGATGCATTGTTTGGTGAACTTCACCTGGAGGAAGGCTTATGATGGAGCTTTCGAAGACTTAAGCAGAAGATAAAGTGTAAGTGCACATAGGCTACACCTTGGGTCATAAATTAAAAAGCTTATCAGCATCCTGCATGTTTGAGAGAGGCCTAGGACAGTAGCAGCCTGCCCTATCTTACACTGTCAGAGATATTACCAGGGTGAATAAACTAAGTGTGCATCTACATCACCCCATTTGTTCTATCAGGTGACACTGCTCTATGGGAGAGCGGATACAGATTTTGGCAATTGAGGACTGTGTCAGCTGGCATCGTGGAGTACATTCTTCCTCCTGACTACCATCAAGGAGGTCAAAGGCCCCTCCAGGATGGTAACTAGGAAGTAAGGACTATTAGAATAGCAACAAGATTGGTACCCTATGGTTGCACAGAGATGAAAGAGCCAGTCTTTCTGACTCACTCACACTACTATGTACACAGTAGATAATTCACGTGAACCTACTGAATAGCACAGCCCTGTTTCTTGAACTTTTCCTTCATCAGTGGTTCTTACACTGGTTATAACAAGAGAACTGAAAGTATATCACAACTCTCTTATTGGTGAGCAGCATAATTCTGACTGCACCTTTTCTCTGTAGAATCCCATTAGGAGGCTTTCAGTTTTATTTTCAGGTTGTCTTCTACATTTTGTATTTATTATTACTAGTTATTGTGTCTGAGTTTGATGTCCTCACCAGTCTATGGCATGAGGAGCAGTAGACTCTACTCTGTAGGTGCTCCTGGAAGATCTTGTGTGTCCCTTCCTGTTTACTGGTCTAGAACTAATCTTCACACTAATGTTCAGCAGCAGAGCTCCTAACACAGAAATTCTTCCCTTTCCAAAACCCTGTCCCCAACTGTATGGCATCTGTGGAATAAATCAAAATATCGTCTATTTTTAATATGAATTTATTTATTTGGCTATACTGATCTTAGTTGCATCACACAGGATCTTTGATCCTTATTGTGGCACATGGGATCTTTGGTTGTGGCATGTGAAATCTTAGTTGTGACATGTGGGATCTGCTTCCCTGGCCAGAGGTGGAAGCCAGGCCCCCTGCATTAGGAGTGTGGAGCTTAGCCCCTGGATCATCAGAGAAATCCCACAAAATATCTTCTTAATTCAAAAGCCATGCCTTCTCAGAAAAAGCTGAAGAAGGAGTTAAAGGAAGATGAACAACTCTGGTTCTCCATCCTTTCAGAGCCATGCATGGGCAGTGGAGTGTCCAGGTGGCCTTTTGTGGCTCAGGACACTCCATTCAAACCAGGTGTGTTTCCCATCCTCCCTTCCTTTTTCATATGGACAAAATTAATTGAATAAAAGGATGGGATTGACTGAATGGAGAAAACTTACCTAAAATGAGGATCTAGAACAGAAAAACAGGTCAACATAGCAGGAGTATATGAATGAGGAAAGACAGAGGAGCCTGATGGGGTTCAGTCCATGGGGGGATCACAAAGAATTGGACAGGAATGAGCAACTAAGCATATGTCATTTCCCAGCATGCTTCGGGTGGACTCCCTTTTAGGATTCTGTGTCTGAGTCTTTGAGTAAGTGTATTTAGGACCCCAAGGGAATTTTCCTTCATTATATGAAATTAAATTCTGACTCTCTGAAGACTTATAGCCTCCACTTATGTGTGTATATGCGTGTGTGTTTGTGTATATGTGATTATTGGTTTCCACTAGAAGAAACTTATGAAAACATAATAGACTATTAGTGGTAGAAGGGACTACAGAGGTTTTTATTCTGAGGTTTATTAAATTCATTTTGGTTTATTAAATTCATTTTGGCAGAGGACTCTTACCTAAAATTGAATCTTACAGATAAATATATAAAATGATGCCATCCTGGCTGGTTGAAGAGAAAAGTAAGTTCTGGTTTCTTGGTCTTTCTTTCAACTTATTACCCTACCCTCCATCAAGTTATCCTTAAAGCTTGTCCTTGGAATTGTACCAGTTCTCAGAAGATATTATAAGTAATATAAACCTAGTGGATGCCTCCTCATTTTATGAAAGAAGAAGCTGAGATTCAAAGCAGAAGTGGCCCTTGCCTAAGTCCTCACACACAGTTAGCTATGATTCACATACTGGATTCCAAGTGTAGTTCACTTGTATTGGCATGACATCATCTTTCAATTAACTGTGATCATTGCCTCACAGTATATTTAATAGCATCCTGAAGGAAGCAAGATGAACACATTTCCAAATCAGCAACAGTCGCTGTGAATAAGAAGAAAGTTCATGGGAAACTTATGGGAGGTGTCTATATTTATACTTTCCTCTTGCTATCACTTTCTCTGTCTCAGGGGGTCCATTTCCCGCTGGTGATCCTTTGGCATGAGCAAAAATCAAATATGTTTAATTTAGATTTTCTTCAGGCTCCTTAACTTGCAATCAGCACATCTTTGTACCCTTACCTCTCCAGCTGTTCTCTGTGTGAAATCAAACTAACCAAGACTGCTGAAAATGCAGAGCCACTTAGTGTCAAGGTATTTCCCTAATGGCTTCAATATTCTTAAAGTGACTACTTTAATTGGAGTTGTAAGGCATCAGATAGTAATGATATCCTTTGGCTATATTCTTAGTGGGTTATATACCTATAATGAAACCTATAATGAAAAGGAAAGTGGAAGTATATTTGGGAAGCAAATCCACTGAATTTCTGTGCAACAGATAAAAATGTGGCAGCTTCTGTAATGCCTTAATTTTGGTCTTATCCTCAGAGACTCATGAGTCTAGTTGTAGGATGTGGACATTAGATTAATATTGGCCTTGGAAATTCTTGTTAAATTCTAGATTCATGCAGTATTTCTCTAACTGGGAACCCAATTCCTTAGTCACCTGTCTTGGAAAGCTGTGATTGAAATGTGGGTTGCTAGTTTTATTTACTGTGATTAATTATTTTTGTATCCTAGACTTATTCCAGCTATATTCTGGGTTCCTTTCTGCTATCCCCATTTTCCTTGAGCTGGAAATAACTTGCCATGGAGTTTTGTACCTCTTTTGACTATTTCTAAGAATGTTTATATAGCACACGTTCTTAGAAGACAGAGGTATTATCTTCCTTCAGGCCTGAGGACATTATAATAATCATAATGCCTTTCTTAGGGAAAATGTTGGATGGGGCTGTTTGCAACCTCCATCAAAGATTGAGTATTTTCTAATATCAGGGCTCCTTGGCTATAGCACAAACCTACTATATGTGCAGCATCTCCCAGCCCAGCTTTGCATGACCCCCACTCACCCTCCCTGTGAAACTGAGGGTCAGAAGCAACTGGTGAAAACATGAAACTCAGGCTGCTTCCTGTGCTGTCAGTAGCAGAGTCCTTTGTATCTGGTCTAGTAATCTCTGATTTTGGAGCATCTATGAAACTAGCAAGTTAATTTGCAAATCTCAGATTGGTAAATCTCAAACTCTCCACAGTTAGTGACACTTGGATTCTACTTTCTGGTAATTTGTAAATATAAATTACTAATAATTGTTGCACAATTTTCACCCCAGATTTCTTCCCCTGTCTCAGGGGTTCAGCCTGTATTTCTGGTATCTTTCCCACTGGGTTACTTCTCTAAGTATGACTCCCTCTCTATGTTCACAATGAAACAGAAAATTCCTGTAGGCCTATTTCAACGTATATGTCAATTCTAACTATTTGAAAGTGACAGCCTGAAGCTGATGATAGAAAGATTCAGAAGTTATGTTTAAGCTCATGGTGGAAAGATTGCATGATCCTTATGACTAGGAAGAAGAAATAGTCTAGATACTTGAAGCCTAAAACTTCTATGTCAAGACTGTGGTTTCAGGCCACCCAGTGCTGAATGACAAGGAAAACTTGTGAAAAGATCTGTGCATGCCTAAAACATGGAGTGAGTGAGTGAGTGAGTGAAAGTCGCTCTTTTTGACCCCATGGACTATACAGTCCACGAAATTCTCCAGGCCAGAATACTGGAGTGGGTAGCCTATCCCTTCTCCAGGGGATCTTTCTGACCCAGGAATTGAACTGGGGTCTCTTACATTGCAGGCAGATTCTTTACCAACTGAGCTATGAGGGAAGCCCAGAGCTATTTATTATCATGGCAAAACACTGCCCATCCAAATAGATAACTACTATGGCAAGAGAATTGATGCTTTTAAACTGTGGTGTTGGAGAAGACTCTTGAGAGTCCCTTGAACTGCAAAACGATCTAACCAATCTATCTTAAAGGAGATCAGTTCTGGGTGTTCATTGGAAGGACTGATGTTGAAGCTGAAACTCCAATACTTTGGTCACCTGATGCAAAGAGCTGACTCATTGGAAAAGACCCTAATGCTGGGAAGGACTGGGGGCAGGAGGAGAAGGGGACGGCAGAGGATGAGATGGCTGGATGGCATCACCGACTCTATGGACATGAGTTTGGGTAAACTCCTGGAGTTGGTGATGGACAGGGAGGCCTGGCGTGCTGAGATTCATGGGGTTGCAAAGAGTCAGACACGACTGAGCAACTGAACTGACTGACACCAATTTACATTTCCACCAGCAAAGTACATGGTTTCCCTCTCCCCTTTTTGTTGTATTCTTGCCAATGTTTATTATTTGTGCTCTTTTTGATGATAGCCATTCTGATAGGTATAAAGTGATGCCTCATTTTGATTTTGATTAGCATTTCCCTGATGATCAACAATGTTGAACATCTTTCTTTATTGGTTTTGAAGTGATATCCTTACAAATATAAATTCAGTCTGATTCTGAATTCTTTATGCCATTCCATTGATCTATTTGACTATTTCTTAAGTATTGATAATGTCACAAAATTACAAAAGATTTACAAGGTATTATGATAGTTAGGATATCAAGTTCGGCCTTAGTTGTATTACTTTAAAAACTGTTCCTGGCTATGTTTTATATGTTCTTTTTAGGAAAACTTTTGGAGTAAGCCCCCAGAGTTCCACAATCTAGTGTCTTGTGTCCTGTAAAACCAAGCCATCCCCGTAATCATAGAAATATACAGTTGCATTGGCCAGACCTGAGTTCCATGTTTTAATCTTGGAGTGTTACGTGCGAGCACATATCCTGAGATCCAAGGAGAGAATTTTGGTAGATAAAGTGTGGTGTTGTGACTGTAGGGTAGGGAGAAATTAGCATTATGTTAATCAAAGGGTAGAAATGCATACAAAACATCAAAAAATATCAAGTCCTCACTACATTTTATTTCCTTAAATGATTTTTTTTTGGCACTGGGAATCTGCTCAGGGTGTAATACTAAATGGCAGTTCTTCAAAAAGGAAGCTATGGTCACAAATAAGAAATGCCACACACCTGTAATTAAATTTGTTTTTCAACACTGTATTTATTATGGTGACCTTCAAAGTTGTGTTACAAAATCAAATTTTTATTCTTTCAATTTTTTACCTCCTCAGAGCATCCCATTAGTTTACATTAAAAGAAAGGATTTAGAAAGATGGCTGTAAAGTTGGAAGAATCCTATTAAGTATAACCAGAGAGAATTAAATTGGAATTTCAAGGTCACAAGTCCTATTAATCTGTCCCCTGTACAATCAGCCTCACATCATCCTTACAGATGGGCACTCAGACCCTGCATTCTAAATGACTGCTCCATGCAGATTATGTTGAAGATCCTATGGCCATTCCTGTCTCAGGGCCTTCGTACACACTCTTTCCAATACCTGGAAATTTCTCTGTCCTCTTATTTCCCTTTATCTAGCTAACTGCAATGCATACACAAAATATTTTCTTGGTATTTTTAGTAATACCTGGATGGCTTAGAGTGATGTTCAAGATCTTCCAGAGTATGATTACCACCCATTTATTTTTTTAGTCTACCTTTAATAAACCACTCTAGTTAACCTAAACATCCTTTCCCTCCTATTATTTACACTTGTATCAGCTGCATACTTGGCTTCTTTCTATAGAAATTCTCTCAGAAGTAATTTTTCTTTTTTATTCATTCTCTCATGTATTTTACTTATCCTTAGTCACATTCTGAGTAGAATTACAGAGATCTGAAAGCATGTGTGCTATTGGGGTGTGCATGCATGTTCAAAATGTTTCTTCCAAGTACATTTCTTTTACTCCAGGGTAAGGACCAGACTTTATTCATTTGTGTACTTTCTGTAGAACTTGGAGTGAGTGGTGATGGGCAGTTCCTCAAACTTTCCCCTCATCAAAATCATCTGGAGGGCTTTTAAAACAAGCTTGTCGAGCCCTTCTCTAGAGTTTCAGGCTCAGAAAACTTGAGATGAAACCAAAGGATTTTCATTTTAACATTTTGGTGATATAGTGCTACCTACTCTGTAACCACACTTTGAAACCATTCTTCTATGACAGTGTTCTCAAATGTGATTACAAAATTAGAATCTCCAGGGAAAGTTAAAAAAACAAAAACAAAAACAAAAAAGACTATGCCCGGGCTCCACCCTAGTCAAAATAAAATCTCTGTGTGTGTTATTTGCTCAGTCATTTCTGACTCTTTGTGATCCCATGGACTATAGCCCTTCAGGCTCCTCTGTCCATGGAATTCTCCAGGCAAGAATACTGGAGTGAGTAGCCATACCCTTCTCCAGGGGATCTTCCTAACCCAGGGATCAAACCTGAGACTTCCACATTGCAGGCAGATTCTTTATCATCTGAGCCACCAGGGAACTGAGAGTGGGACTTTTCTGATGGAAAAACAAAACAAAAATGCAACTACTCAAGTGATTTTGTTGTTGTTGTTCAGTTGCTCAGTCATGCCTGACTCTTCGTAACCCCATGGACTGCAGCACACCAGGCTTTCCTTTCCTTCACTATCTCCCAGAGCTTACTCAAACTCATGTCCATTGAGTCAGTGATGCCATCCAACAATCTTGTCTTCTGTTGTCCCTTTTTCTCCTCCTTCTATCTTTCCAAGCAACAATGTCTTTTCCACTGAGTCAGCTCTTCACATCAGGTGGCCAAAGTATTGGAGCTTCAGCTTCACTATCAGTCTCTCCAATGAATACTCAGGACTGATTTCCTTTAGGATTGACAGGTTTGATCTCCTTCCAGTCCAAAGGACTCTCAAGAGTCTTTTCCAACACCACAGTTCAAAAGCATCAATTCTTTGGTGCTCAGCCTTCCTTATGGTCCAACTCTCACATCCATACATGACCACTAGAAAAACCATAGTTTTGTTTATATGGACCTTTGTTGGCAAAGTCTTTCTGCTTTTTAATATGCTGTCTAGGTTTGTCATAGTTTTTCTTCCAAGGAGCAAGCGTCTTTTAATTTCATGACTGCAGCCACCGTCTGCAATGATTTTGGAGCCCAAGAAAATAAAGTCTGTCACTGTTTTCATTGTTTCCACATCTATTTGCCACGAAATGATGGGACTGGATGCTATGTGATTTTAGTTCTGCACAAACAGCAAGTGAGAAAAGTCTTGAATGAGCGAGAACATGCTTGTTGGGAGGCCAGGCTAAAACATATGTCATAACCAAATTGGTAAATGGGACTTGGGGGCTGTGTTACACTTTAATGTGCCTGAAGTTCAGATGCAGATAGTAAATCCAGGATGTGTTGAGATGCTGCTAATCTAACAAGCTCTCAAGTGATTACAATCCATGAACCACATTCTGATTAGCAATGAGTTCCATGAAGATGTCCATGAAGAAATCTATTCAGGGAAAGAAAGTGATGAGAAAAGTAGGTGGATGGATGAGATCAGCAAAGTGAAACAAGGGACGACTCACAGTCAATAAAGCTTTAGGACTTCAAACATGGGAAAGAAGAGGAAGTGCTGGAGGATTTCTCTGCTCAGGAAATTACTTAAAAGCTATAAGTTTAAGTCTTTAAGTGAATTTTTTAGAGAAAGCATCCAATCTTGACAAGATTGGCTCAGACTAAGTATGTAATTTCTATCTGATTGAAAAAGCAGATATGTGAGTAAAAAGGCAAATGCAGTTTCTAGTGGTTCATCTTAACAGAGTCCCAGAGAGATTTTATTAAAGCCTATGGGCTTTCTCTGTCTTCTTATTTGAGAAGGTAATTTTCATTGCAAAATAACATGATTTCATTCTATTCCCAGGAGCTGGCATTAAATTCATCCTATAGAGTGTGTTTAGAGACCAAGACTGTAGGCAAAGATTATCTAAGCAGTAGTTTTACCAGGCTCAGTTAATAATAAACATATACCCTGCACATATTTCAGCTTTCTTAGGTTGATTTTTACTTGGAAAACACACATCTGAAGGTATGTCATAGTGAATGCCTAGTTTATAGTGCTTGTTGGACTTCTTTTTCTATAAAAGTTAAGTATATTTTCTCTAAGTGAGTTCTTCTCTGATCCATTTCTCTAGATGGAGAATGGAACATCTGAAAGAAATTTAACTCCTTAGAATTTCTAAGAGGTCATGTTCAGAGTTGGAGTGGGGAATGAAGAGGATATAGTCTTTAGTCTCAGCCTAAGTCCATTGTCCTTGTGGTGGTGACCACCCAAGAACACATTTCCACATCTTGGAACCTGTGAATATGATCTTATTTGGAAAAAAAGGATATTTGAAGATACAATGTATTTAAGGATGGGCTTCCCCCATGGCTCAGTTGGTAAAGAAACTTCCTGAAAATGCAAGAGACTCAAAAGATATGGGTTCACTGCCCTTAGTCAGGAAGATCCCGTGTAGCAGGAAATGGCAACCCCCACGAGTATTCTTGCCTGGAAGACTCCATGGACAGAGGACCCTGGTGGGCTACTGTCCATGGAGCTGCAAAGAATCAGACAAGACTGAGGATGTGTGCACACTCACACACGAGATTAGATTATCTGAATAGTCCTAAATCCAATGCTAAGCGTCCCTGTAAGACACAGAAGAGGAGAAGACACAGTGGCGACCAGGTGAAGGTGGAGGCAGACACTGGAGGGATGTAGTCCCAAGTTCAGAAATGCCTGAAGCCACCAGGTATTTTAGAGAGACTGTCCCCTAGAGCCAGTGGAGCATTCTGGCCCTGTGGACACCTTGATTTTTGGGTTTCTGCTCTTCAGAACTTTGACAAACTAAGTTCCTGATTTTTTTAAGCCCTCCAATTTGTGGTGGTTTGTTAGGAATGGTGAAAGTCACTCAGTCGTGTCTGACTCTTTGCAACCCCATGGATAGTCCATGGAATTCCCCAGGCCAGAATACTGGAGTGGATAGCCTTTCCACTTTCTCCAGGGGATCTTCCCAACGCAGGGATCGAACCCAGGTCTCCGGCATTGCAGGCAGATTCTCTACCAGCTGAGCCGATTAGTTAGGGTAGCCGTAGAAAGCGATTGCACTACCTAATAAGCCAGGCTCAGGAAAGGAAGGAGGAGAAAAAGGAAAACAAGTGCCCAGGGTCTTCAAAAGTCATTTTGTTTGAACTTTGCTTCAGTGCCTTTGTTGTGCCCTCCAGTTGGTTTCTGCCAACAACAGGCTATCAGCCATCTCAACAAGGCAGAGCTTTTCTGTTTATCCTGATCTTGAATTCCAAATACAAATCAGTGAGACCTGAAGGAAGCTAAGGGAATTCTCTGCAGGTAGGTCATGGGGAGTTGTGTGTTTGTGTGGTTTCAGCCAAAATCTTCAGGTTTAAACAGACTTCTGTGGACTAAATAAAATGCTGAGATTAAAAAGAACATTCTCTGTGGGAGTCCCCATACACTAGGCCCTCTTGGTGGTGAATGCTGTTACTTTTTCTCTCACAAAATAGATAGCTAGAAAGATACTGAATCTCTCAGGGGAATCCATAGCCCTCCAGGTCTATTTCCAATAGTCCAGTCTATGTTATTAATGTCAAATAGCACCTCTTCTCACTGGTCTTCAGTCTCACTATTGAATCATTAGTTTTTATATTTCCAATATTATTTGGCAATTAATGAAATATTGATTTCTGTCTGGCCTATGTTTTCCTTCCCTGACTATCCCACTGCAGTTTAGAAAAAGACCTGCTGCTTTCTTAAACTGTGCTTTACATGAGAATTTAGGTGTTTCTGTTCCTACTTGGGTTTCCAGACAGGCAGGCAGCCTAACTAGATTGTAGATAAGCTACTTGAGTATAAATGACTCACCTAATTATAATTTTTGATTCCTTGCTAAACTTCTATATGGATTCAGTAAAAAGTATGTTCCCTTTTCGCAGCCTGGCAGTTAAGGCAAGAAAAGTGCATTCAGAAGTTTGAAGAGTGCAAATGTCTGATGGGTTGAGAAATGAGATTTACTATTCACTGACTGGACTCCTTTCTCCGTCAAGGTCAATTCTTCAGGAAAAAGTTATAATGGCTCATGGTAGCTAAAGAGTGATAATATCCTCTTGTTTCTTTTTTGTCTTTCTCCTCCAGGTCTGTTTCATTATCAAATGTAACTTCTTTTCCTCATCAACATGATACCTGGTATGGAATGGACACTTTTTGATAACATTGTTCTTAAAGTATCAGTTTACATAGTTAGGGCTTCCATGGTGGCTCAGAAGATAGGTAAACAATCTGCCTACAATGCAGGAGATCCAGGTTCTATCCCTGCATCAGGAAGATCCCCTGGAAAAGGAAATGACAATTCACTCGAGTATTCCTGCCTGAAGAATTCCATGGAGGAGCCTGGTGGGCTATAGTTCATGGGGTCACAAAGGATCTGACATGACTGAGTGACTTTCATTCACTCATATAATTAAGTATGGTTTTGTAATTACCTTTTATATCCCAAGGTGAGGCACTTCATGGAACCTAATTATTTTTTTCCATTGAAAAGATGTTTCAGAGACAGAAGCTATAGATCAGGATTCATTACAACAGCATCTCATTATTTTTAATGAGCAATTCCATTATTTCTGACTCTGCTGAGAGTGGGACTTAATTCTGTCAGAGAGAAGCTTGTTAAAATTTGGTGGTCAGAAACATGAATTCTGGTGAAAGTCTGCATTACAGATTATAAAATGTAAAGACAATCTCATATATTTATCTATGCTTCACAAAACTACTTGATGTAGAAGATGTGCTTCCTTTGAAGGGATAATTAGATGTGTTGTAATCCACTGTTATTTGCGTGTCTTCGAAATTCCTCTGAAAAATGGGTAATTTTTAGCAAACATTCTCAGTACTTGAATCTACTGAACTAGTCAAAATTTTCAATTTCAGAAACATTGGTCAAATCATCTGATAACTCTAAAGACTTGGTCCTCATTTTCTTCCTGACTTTTAGGATGCATCTGTTGTTAAAATGTAGGTGGGTGATGAGTTTGTTCAAACATTTTTTGGAACATGATTGATGGAATGGAAAGAAAAGGGGGTCATGTATTTTTAGAGCAGAGGAAAGAATGATTTTCAGAAAATAAAAAAAGAGGAGAAAATAAAGTTTGCATACATTATGACAGATATGGGTATGGATGGTTTACATGGAAGTAAACTCTTGTAACCAATACCAGCTATCTTATTTTCAAAAGGAGAAAGAGACACCCAAACATAATTAAACACCTGTTATGTAGTGTTTTGCTTGATGAGAGGGATATATAGTAAGTCAGGCAAAATCTCTGAAGACTTTAGAGTGTGTTTGTGAGTGTACATGTGTGGTGCTGGGGTCAGGCACATAAAAGAATGGTGAGGAATGAATAAATGAGAAAGTAGTGGTCTAACCAAGTTCAGAGAACAAAACCTAAAAAAAAAAAAAAGAATCAAATATGTAAGGATCATTTTTATCTCCAAATCTTAAGGGTGGAGCATTGGAAAAAGAACTCTGTTCATGGGAAGATCACAAACTTGGGCTCACAGGGCATCTGAAGAGCATGTAAACTTGGTGTTAGTAGGCTCCAAACCTAGAAGGTTCAGATGCAGGTTCAGTCTCCTGTTAATTTGTCATAGGCCCAGCCTTACACCATTTAAGATCCAAAAGATACAATAGTTTACTTGAAAATTTGTAATATAACCAATTCTAATTCTGTGTTCTTTCTTTTAATTCTCTGTGGTCATTAGCAGACATTTAAAAATTAATGGATTTTGTTAGCTTTGAACTCAATCTGGAATGACCAGAAATAGGCATTTCCCCCCTTATTATGTTTTAAATGACAACCTTTCAGTGCACCCTGTTCAAAATAGTCATAATTTAGCTTGATAACTTAAAATTAAAATATTAGTCATTAGTAAGTATTATTTGAATTGTAATACTTGTTTAAACAAATCTAGCTTGTCAAAACTATATACTAATTATTTTAAATGTTTTTTTCCTCTATAATTTAAAATCATAAAGTAGAAATAATTTTGCTCTTTATACCTAGTTTAAGAATAATCCATTGTGTGAAGGCAAGGTATAATTATTATTCAACATATTTATTTTTGCCAATAACATGTAACTAAATTTGTTAGTTTCTTTGTGTGATACGTGAGACCAACTTATTAAGCAATGCCTGGATCAGATATGTTAGCAAGTGGAGCATTGTCTAAACTTGTTGGTGTTTTATAAACTCAAGTATAATTTATTCCTATATGACCACTGTTGGCTTTAAAACTCATGAGTTTATTTACTCTCTAAATATTCTTTAACTCTTGTTTTGTACAAGACATCAAACTAACTTCTGTAAGATGAATCAGGATTCCATTTCTTCCTGTAATAAAGTTTCACTCATTCATATGCATGTATACATATATGACTGTAGAGAACTTACAAAAAATAAAAATAAATAAAAATAAAAAATAAGAGGAGCAGACTTGTGTAACAAATATAAAAGGATAAATAAAACATCACTCTCCAAATGTGAGCTTCCCTGATGGCTCAGATGGTAAAGAATCTGCCTGCAATGCAGGAGACCAGGGTTCAATTCCTGGATGGAGAAGATCTCATAGAGAAGGAAATGGATACACACTCCCAGATTCTTGCCTGGAGAATTCCATGGAGAGAGAAGCTTAGTGGGCTATAGTCCCTGGGGCCACATAGAGTCAGACACTACTAAGTGACTAGCACTTGAGGCTTCCCTGGTGGCTCAGTGGTAAAGAATCCACTTGCCAATGCAGGAGACCCAGGTTTGATCCCTGGGTCAGGAAGATGTCCTGGAGAAGGGAATGGCAACCCACTCCAGTATTCTTGCCTGGAGGATCTCATGGACAGCAGGGCCTCGAGAGAGTACAGTCCATGGGGGCATGAAGAGCTGGACACAACTGAGCAACTAACACTTTTTCACTGCAAATGTATCTCATAATTTGTGCCATGTATACAGTGTGTTGGTACCTGCTATTGAGTGAAATTATTTTGACTTCTAGAAGGTCAGCAAAGTCTGTTTGGTGTTAGGCATCTTGGACTGTCTCTGCCTACACAATACATGTAGCATGAGGATCTCAGAGTTACTGTCAGATAAATAAATATGAGAAGGGACTATGGATGGTTTAAATTCCCTAGCAAATAAAAACTTAAAACACAAAATTCAAAAGTGAATGTTCCAATGAATTGTAAAAAGTTTGATGGAAAAATCCCCTCACCAGGGATTGTTGCCTGATGTCCGCAGTGGCTGTCCATGCCCTGACATGCTAGGAATGATGCCTCACTTCTGACTTCTAAAAAAATCCCTGGCTATGGTACCAAGCCAGGTAATGGAGTATGGTATCAGACCTAGCTATATTAAAACTTTTTTCTGAGTTAGCCAGATATTTATAAATAGTTCAAAAACCAATCATCCAGGAGTGTGTCTATTGTTTCCTGAAGCAGTACTGTCTTTATTAAATATAATCAATTTGGGAGCCATAGTGGATTGAATTATGTAGCCCAAAATGATATGCTACAGTCATAACTTCTGAACGTGACCTTACTTGGTAATAGGGATTTTTCAGATGCACTTAACTAAGAATAAGATTATACTAGATTCAAGTGGGCCCTTAACTGGTATCCTTATAAAGATGGGAGACACACATCCAGAGGGATAAGGCCATGTGAAAACCAAGGGAGATATTGAAATAATGCAGCTATAAGATAAGAAACGACAAGTATTGCCAACAACCACCAGAAACAAGGAAAGAACTGATTATCTGTCCCAGCCTTCAGAAAGAACATTGCCCCACCAGCACCTTGGTTTCCAACTTCTTGTCTCCAGAACTCTAAGAAAATTTCTGTTCTTTTCATTCTCTCAGTTTTTCATACTTTTTTACAGCAGTCCTAGGAAATAGGGGCACACAGAAGTGGGGAAGGAAATGATGACCCAAATTCCATTTCTTGCCTGACCACTAGCTCCAATAAATGGATATTGATGTAAAGAGATTTTATATCCAATGTACTTGGTATTAACAGCCTGCTTATGTCAGCTTAAGGAACATATGATACTGTTTTCTGGAAAAATTAGGTTTGCTCAGATCTTCTGGAAAGGGATACCCATGGGAATACTCTGTTTTACTAGAAACCAGTGACCACGTGGGAGACCCAGTATCATGTACTACCCGTGACCTTCAGCTTGAGACAAGGTACCGACTGAGATCTTGGACCTGAGATACTAGGAAAATTTACTCAATGTCTAGTATGGCTTAGCCAAGTGTTTCCTGGAAAGTGCAGGGAACTTAGAGACATAGGTATAAATTTGATTCTTTACTTCTTAACTTTTTAAAAAGTGACCTTGTGCTTACCGAGGAAACTCTCTAGACCTCATCAGTAATAGAAGGGTTTTGTAGGAGGTGAATTTAATGTCCTTTTCAACACTATGATTCAATGATTTGGTGAATGAATAATTTTCCTGAAATACTTAAAAAGAATCTGAGTGATGCAATTGGAATTAGCAGTTTACTCACCTGTAAACTGACTTTTAAATAATTTTAGTTAGTACTTGTTGAATTATGAAGTTTATTTTATTGCTATTTTGTTATAAATGAACCACACCTCTTTCTCTTAGATGACTTTACTAAGAATAAAGGAAAAGGAAGTAATTTGAATTGCAAATTTCTAGCCCATCAAATATGAAATGAATATTTAAAGATGAACAATAAAATTAGGCTACATTTTTTGAAAATGTTTCTGCTTGCTAAATTCAGAATTATACAGCCACGACCTTTAAAATAAAACACAGAGTTTCGAATAAATGCTGTAGTTGCAGATTATAGTTTCTGGAGAATTCTGCCCAAAGTGATATATGCCCATTCATCTTTCCTTTCAAGGAACAAAAAAATCTTTCTCTTTAAGTCAGATGAGTATTCTAGAATGCTAAAATAATGCAAATGGCTCCTAGTCTTCCATGATAATATAGATTCTTCCTCAAAGTTTTATAATCTTTGATGCCCAATCATGCTTGACTTGGCATTTGAAAATTCCCTAGTAGATTTGCATCAGAACATGATTAACTACTGGGGAGTCTGTAAAGAACTTTGAGCTGTTCTATTTTTATTTCTTTACAGATCGCATGCTATACTGAGTAGTCTATCCACAGCAGAATCAAAGGAAATGGAGCATCAGGTTCCCATAGCAAAATTTGATTTTGCTTGAGATATTATAATGCACATACATAGTATACATGACAATTACTCCACAAGTTGGAGCATGCGTTAATGTTATGAAACATCAATGGAAAAGAACTTGAATTTTGTAATACAAAAGTATTGGGGGAATTATCACAGACATTGTATAATAAAGCAGAAAGGCAGTCATGTCCCTGGAAGTTTCACTGCCTCACCCACATTTGTTAGCTAAGTGAAGGTTCTTTTCTTTCTGTGTATATTTTATTCTTGTCCCTCAGATACAGTGCAAATCCATCTTCATTGCAACAAAAAGAGAGAGGTGCAGGACATTTATAATCTACTGTAGACTCTTTGATACTCAACAGTGTTTGCCTAGTACTTTAAATAAATGTACACAGTAGTAAGATTTTTGCTAGGTATATTCAGTATGAGAACATCTCCCACTGAGTGAAATAATGACACAGTAATGAAGATTCCTACTGTATAAAGAGCCCAGTGGTTAACAAAGGAACTTCATTGCTTAGAGCTTTGGTTCTCTAGAGCCACACTACCTGCATTTACCCAGCTCTGCCACTTACTAGCTGTATGACCTTGAACAATTCACCTAATCTCTCTGTAGACTAAATGCCATAAAAGTAGAATGGGAATGATCAGAGGACCTTCCTCTAGGGAGTGAGCTAATGCATGCAAGGCATTTAGACTAGTACCCTTAATATAATAGGTACTTGATAAATCATAGCTGTTATTATTAATGAGAGTTTAAAAATGGATAACTAGAAGGGAAATTTTGGGGAAGGAGTAAAAGTATGCATCATCCACAAACATCCTAAGGAGCTATTGTACAAAAGTCTACAGTTGGATCTTGTAGTTGGAATAATTTTAGATTTGGGTACCAAGTTTGAGATTCTCATTTTGGCTGACCAATCCAGAGCATGATAACTTGAATTTTGATTACCTGCACTTTGCACTCACAGCTAGCTCTTCTAGAGCTCATCTGTGGAACTCAGACAAGATATAGAAGTTGAACTTTAAACTCTATTTCCTCCCTCTTAGTGAAGAAGCATGTGGATAAATATAAAACTAGAAGGAGAGTCATCACCACTTTGAGAGACTCAAGAGTAGAATACAGTAGAACATGGTCATCTCATTGGCAGCACCTGTAACTGGCCACAGTCAGGGAAGGAGAATAATGGTACCATAGGTTGAACAGTAGATGGTGTGGGTGCTGCAGAAGGGGTCTGGAGTCCCCTGAAGTAGCATAGGTCTCCTGTCAACTCATAAGTACTTTGTATCCTAACATAGTGGTCAAGGGAAAATGTGTGTGGAAAAGTACATTGAAATGTTATCACATTTTTCTTTTCAGTTGTATTTTCTGATATTTTTATTGGAGTATAGTTGCTTTAGTTGCACAGCACTGTGTTAGTTTCTGCTGTATAATGAAGTGAATCGGCTGTATGTATACATATATCCCCTCCTTCTTGAGCCTCTTCATCACCTGCCCCCCCCCCCACCATCCTACCCTCTAGGTCATCACAGAGCACTGAGCTGAGCTCCCTGCACTATATAGCAGGTTCCCACTAGTCCTCTACTTTAAACATGGTAGTGTATGTATGTCTATCCAAATCTGCCAATTCATCCCTCTGTCTACTCCATCCTATGTCCACACATCCATTCTCTATGTCTGTGTCTCTATTCCTGCCCTAGGTTCATCTGTGCTGTTTTGCTCCTTCAAACCTAGCCTTGTGAATGGACCCCAGGAAGCAGAAAAACCACCACCAAGAAGGCTGTTGTTCTCTCGCTTGCAATATGACAGTGGGGTGTCATCCTTAAACCACCTACCCAATAGCTTGGTCAAGTGCAGCCTCATGACCTCCCTGCCCTTCCTTCTCTTCACTGATACATAACCTCAGCAGAAAGGAAAATGAACTTGTTGTTTTCATGCACTATTTTCTTATCATTTTTTGCTTGCCAAACTGCCCGTGGCTGCTGCAAAAGGCAGTATGACTCTTCATAGATGTGAACCTACTGTGTTTGTTACTACTTCTTTGTATCTGGGTAAAAAAAGGAGATGATCTTTGCCTTCTTTACATGTGTCAAAAAAGGAAGGACAGCTTTTGCAATGCCAGGACTAAAATTGTATAAGACAAACCTTTTGAAAAATCTTTCCTATCACCTGATTAGGGGAATTGATTTGGAAGTTGTCTAAATAATAGGGACACTGATATTCTTATTTTGAGCTGCAATTCCTAGAAACCCAAGCCCTGTGATCACAGGTGATTGCAAGAGAATGAGCTTCTTTTAGTGGAGAAGAATCAGAGAGACCAATGCGTTACAGGAACTGTGTGGCCCAGCCACCCTCACTCATTGCAGCCATTCTACTGTGTGGGATACAGTCCATGGGTTCGTGAATAGTCAGACATGGCTGAGCACACACACACATTCGTATAGTAACACATTTTTAAATGTATTATGTTATAGATACATAAATGTATAAGTAAGTGTATAAATACAAAATATAAGTAAATGTATAAATGGGACAGACTTTGGGGGAATTACTTTTGCTTTAATATCCTAAGTGAAATAATGTAACTTCACAGTTCTGGATATTGAAGATTATATCACTAAGTTTGAGCATATAAGAGATCTTAATATACAGTTAATCAGATCAGAACATTAGCTGTCTTTCAGTCACCAAGTCATGTCTGACTCTTTTCAACCCTATGGACTGCAGCATGCCCGTCTTCCCTGTCCCTCACCATCTCCTGGAATTTGCCCAAGTTCATGTCCATTGAATTTGTGATGCCATCCAACCATCTCATCCTCCGTTGCCCCTTCTCCTCCTGCCCTCCATCTTTAATAGCATCAGGATCTTTTCCAATGAGTCAACGGTTTTCATCAGGTGTGAGACTTGCTTTTTATCTTCAGGATTTAAACTTCTGTTCTTCACTGAGCATCATCATTAAAGTCTAATATCTATCTCCCTTGTATTTCTTTCCCTAATGCACAACCTAGTGCTGGACACTTACTAGGCATTTAGTATTTTTTATTAATACAAATTAACAAATGAATACATGAAGATAAAATTAGTGTTCTATTTATAAAAACTTTTCAGTGAGCAGATTAAAAGTAAAAAAAGCCAGACATATTGTGGTGTTCAATTATACTTGATTTCTAAAGTTGGTATTATTTGACCTTTAGCAGAAAGAATATAAGGACTTCCCTGTAGCTCAATGGTAAAGAATCTGCCTGCGATGCAGGAGACCAGTGTTTGATCCCTGGGTTAGGAAGATCCTCTGGAGAAGGGAATGACAATCCACTCCTGTATTCTCCTGTCTTGGAGAATTCCATGGACAGAGAACCCTGGCAGGGTACAGTTTGTGGGATCGCAAAGAGTCGGACTCGACTGAGAGACTAGCACATACAGAAAGAATACCTAAATGGAGAAAATGTAACATTATCTCCTTTTAGCAGAGCTGAACAGCTGCTCAGTTCTTTTGAATGTGAAAACATGGAGACCTTGACCCACCTGTAGAAGCCGTAAAATGTGTGATCAGCAAAAACCCAGTGTCTTCCATTTTTATCTAGAGGAGAATTTAGAATCTCTCTCAACTGTCCTCAGATATGTTGGAATTAAATAAATAAGCCTATTTTCAACCTCTAAAGTTGCATGTATGCTGAAAGACTGTGAAGGGAGACAGAACCAGAGTCAGAATTGGAAGCATCTTGTTTTTTTAATTCAGTTACAAAAGTGAAAGTGTTAATCACTTAGTCATGTCCAACTCTTTGTGACCCCTTGGACTGTAGCCCTCCAGGCTCCTCTGTCCATGGAATTTTCCAATCAAAGAGTACTGGAGTGGATTGTTATTCCCTTCTCCCTCACAAATGTGAAAAGTAAGGTTGAAAGGGGGCAGTCATGTAATTTATCTACACAACATAATACTCTTGCAGTTATTAAAGTAATAAAGAAGATGAAGTTCATCACAGAAAAAGGCATTTACCAGTGGGAGCAAAAAACAAAACACTAAGTTTTGTATACACTTTACTACAAGTACACAAAATTATGCTCATAAAAATATGTGTTTTTTTCTATTTTCAAGCATTCTTCTATGTAGGAGTTAGTAAACATTTTTCATAAAAGGCCAGATAATGTATTTCAGCTTTGTATTCAAGAAGTCACATACTCTGCCTTTGTAGCATGAAAGTAGCCATAGGCATTAATAAATGTTTTGGCATGGCTGTGCATGTAGCCATGCAAATAAGGTATGATTGCATTTGGTTCAATGGCCATAGTTCAACTGCCTATACATCCTTCTTTCAACAAATGTTTATTTATTAAACAAGTGTTATGTTCCAGGCACTGTTATATACTTAAATACAAATGTGAATAAGACCTGATCCTCATTGTCAACTATGTCTTTGTCCACGTTATGGTCATTGCCTTATATTTTAATTAAAAAGTCATCTATTAATTACTTTTCTCTTTAAGTTGTTGACATCTTTCTCATTCATATAACCTGAAGGGTAAGCTTCGTCTTCCAATGTGCCTTAAGAACTTCAGGAAGGAGGAAATGCAAATGAGTCAGGTATGTTTGAGCCTCTATGAATAACAATTTCCTACTGCATATAAATTCCCCTCATAATAGGGGGTTAATATTATCACTTAGCTTTGCAAAGAAAGAAGGGAACTCAGTGATTATGTTGCAATTTGCTTTCAAAGACAATAGAGTCAGTGAATTATGGAATCCTTGTGATCCTTTATGGAATATTCATGCTTGGCAAATCCCATTCTGTGTACTATTATTGCTCAAAGAGAGCTCAGGGGATATTGAGTAAATGCTGCTGGAGAGGAGATAAGACTTCAGAAAAGAAGAGCGCAAACAAAAATGCACACTTTTACAAAGAGCTGTATTGTGTGAGTGTTAATAAGAATGCAATCTAAGTTTAATCAGGAGGCCTTGTACAAGTAGGGCGAGTACAAATCTGAAACATCCGAATGGCTTTGCCAGAGGATGTTCTACACACTGGAACTTCGACAAAAATTCTTATCATATAATGTGAATTTAGAAAATATTCAGTGAGTATACACTGATTATCACTTGTGTCCTTAACTCAGTGACCTCTTAAAGTTGGAGGGAGGGAAAAAAATATTTTTTGCTTAGTAGATGGGCTAGTGGGAATTTAGAAATATAATTTATACTGAAATCAGAAAGAGAAAGATAAATACCATATGATATCATGATATGTGAAATCTAAAATAGGACACAAGTATCATTTTGATCATACAAAATATATTAAAATTAGAACCAGTTATACTATGTAGCAATTAAAATATTATTTTACAAATAAGATAATGAACAATAGGCATTTTTATAAAAAGTAATTTGAATAATAAAGGATTAAGAAAAGTAGCTGATAAAAAAAAAATAGGACACAAGTTAACTTATCTGCAAAATGGAAACAGAGTCACAGACACAGAGAACAGACTTGTGGTTTCCAAGGGGGAGGAGAAGTAGGGAAAGATGGATTGGGAGCTTGGGATGAGCAGATGCAAGCTATTATATGTAAAATGGGTGGGCAGCAAGAGCCTGCTGTATAGCACAGGAGTTTGCTCAGTATCCTGTGATAAACTATAATGGGAATGAATATGAAAAAGAATGTATATATGTATAACTGAATCACTTTGATATATACAGCAGAAATTAGCAGTATATTGCAAATCAACTACACATCAGTAAAATAAATTTTTAAAAAAGAAATTTAGCTTATAGAATGCTGATCATGATGTTCCTTTGTCCCACACAGAAATTTTGCTAGTTCTCCAGTTAAGATGATACTGGGAGGTGGGGGGAAAAAAAACTCAAAAATCCTTCCCGTCCCACATGAAATAATCTGAAAAAAATGTACAGTATATTATAGAAATACCTGCACTCAGAGGCACAACTGATTCTCAAAAGACAGGCAAGCTTAAGAGCCCTTCAAAGAGATTGAGAGAGTTCAACCTGCTGGTCCTATGAAGCTAGATGCACATTTCTCCTCCTTAATGGTTTATACTTGCCATCTCGTATAGTTCTCATACTGACAAGTTTATCTTTGCTCAGGGAACCCCTCCCTAGTCAGAGCTCACCAGTCACTTCACAGTGTTGTTTCTAAGGAGCAATACAAAGAAAGGAAATCTGAGCTTCATCATTAGCTTCCAGATTTGTGACCTCAGACATGTCACTAAATATCTCTATGTCTTGCTTTATCTCTAATAGTGGATAAAAATCATGCCTATTTTATAGAATTCATAGAGAAAAGAAAAGTAGAGCACTTGAATTACCTGGCAGTATCTTTTCATAAAAACTAAGAATTATTAATAAGAATGTAAATATCAATAAAATATATATTTATGAGTTGCAGTTTAAGTGAAATTCTGTCCTTATGCTTAATCTGAAATGAATTTCCATCCCTTTCATGAATAGTAGAAGGCTAATAAGACATTGTGTGTGCAAGTGTGCTCATTTATGTGCGAATCTTTGTGACCCTATGGACTGTAGCCCGCCAAGCTCCTCTGGCCATTGGATTCTCTAGGCAAGAATACTGGAGTTGGTTGCCATGCCCTCCTCCAGGCATCTTCCCAACCCAGGGATCAAACCCACATCTCTTATGTCTTCTGCATTGGCAGGCGGTTTCCTTACTACTAGAGCCACCTGGGAAGACCCAAACATCCATTTAGTGTTATTTAAAATTCTGGTGGCTCAGATGATAAAGAATCTGACTGCATGTGGAAAACCCAAGTTGCATGCTTGGAGTGGGAAGATCTCCTGGAGAAGGGAATGGCAACCTACTCTAGTATTCTTGCCTGGAGAATCCCCATGTACAGAGGGACTTGGTGGGCTACAGTCCATGGGATCACACAGAGTCAGACACGACTGACTAACACACACAATTATCATAAGACATGTTGAAAAAAATACATTGTTAAAAATAGTTGAGGTGGCATCTACTTTCTGGTCATAACTCTTCTACCAATTATTTGTATGGCAATTACCATTTTAATTCAGATTAACATATGATATCAAAAATTTCATAGGCCCCAGTGTGACAGTTGGATTTCTAGTAACCATAGCTTGAGCCAAGAACAGTATCAAAAGTTAGTTTGATTATAGTAATGATTTTTTTAATGTATATGTGAAAAGCATTTGTGTACTTTTGAAAAGCTGTTAGTATACACATGTAGGACCAGTTATCCATCCTAGAGTAATTGGTGTCTCTCTCTGCACATGTGTTTTTAGAAAATTGATATTAAATATATTATTTCTAAAGGGGTCTTTGGTATGTGGGTGGAGACTATTGATTTATGTCAATAAAGGAGTTACATCTATTTGCAGAAACTTTGTCTCTTTCAGATCATCAGAAACTTTGTCTCATTACAGATCATCAAGTTCAATGCTAGGTTGATAACACTCTAATAACAAATAACAATTTCAACCTGAAAGATATTATGAAATACTTTCTTCTTTTCTATTTACTCCCTGCATGAGAGAACAATTCAAGTGTTTAAAATAATTTAGCCATTTAAGCCACTTTTAAACCATCAATAAGTTTGGTCAGTGAAGCTGACTTTTTCCCATAAAAGGGTCATTTTAAAAAATTGTAAAGAATATAGTGTACTTTGGGAGAAAAATAAGCTTAAATCCTCTCCTTTTGACTACATTAGGCTTTTTCTAATCAGACACCCCATTTAATGTCTGCAAAACTTAAAGAATGTCTTTAAGCATAAAATAAACACATACCAACATAGAAAGCATGTCTTATTTCTGTTTCAAAGGAAAATTGTATTTACCTTATTACCTATCATCATAATACCTGTCTGAATTGTTGTTGCAAGTCATTTACTTCTACACCTTAGAAGTAAATAATTTTCTTGATGTGTTATAGGAAAAAGACATCAATATAGAGAATGATGATGGTGTGATTATAGTAATTATCACATGAAGCACGGGTAGTTACTACCAATTATTTTTGTTCTAATTTATTATAGAGGTAGTAAAAGTCACATTAGGGAAAATATACAAGATGAGCTAACATTAAGGAATTTTTGTTCACTGAAAATGCAAAGAATAAAAGGCTTTGAAGTAGATTTGATTTTTAATTTTTTCCTAGCTATTCTCTAGAGTAAATTTTAATTACCTATATATTATGGTTTTGAGAGAGATTAAAATAACTGTCAACTGGCAACAGTGTTATAAATAGTCATCTAAAAAATGAGAAAATTAAACAACAGATATTTAAAACATTCCATTTTTCCAAAGTTAGAGTTTTCATTGCCTTTTACTTGAGCTGGAATTATTAAAAGGCAAAATGCATGAAAATGAAACCAGAATGAAAAAGATTCGAAACCATTAACATTAAAATCAAAAGGTCAAGAATCCATCCAAAAGCAGAAAAAAAAAAAACTTCTAAGACACCAAAAGAAAAGAACCTAATTCTATAGAAGGTATTATCAAAAATGCAAGCAGATATAGAATGTGGCCCTCTTCCTAATGTGGAACCCAAGTTTTATCAATTATGTGAAGAACTGATTCCAAATGACTGACCAGGAGACTATTCAAAATCTCTAGCAGTAGAGGAAGTCTCTTAAAGGAAGTATTTTAAGTAGTAGAATGTTTCATCTTATTTCATTTCTGTAAAGTTGATATATGGCTGCCCTTTTTATAATACAGAGTAAGAACTTTCCTTAAGGTGTCTGATAAATGTTTTCCAGGTTTGATTGGCAAGACTGTTGTCCAAAGGGCCTGTTTAGTTTTTAGAGATGGGACTCTACCCTTTTCTTGCTTTTAAGTATGTATGAAATAGTAGTCCACACTGCTATTTTGGTCAGACAAATGGAAATGGTGTGGAGACAACAGTATATATATGAAATAAACTCAGTATTTTAATAAAGACAGAAAGAAATCAATTCTTTGAGGTTTAATTAACTTGCTTAATGGTATGTGTGTGTTTGGTGTGTATCAAAAATGGGGTTAGTAATGCTCGCTCACCATATAAGAATATAATAGAGATTAAATATCTCACTTGTCACTTTTCAAATCATAGGGGATTGATTTTTTTTTAAAACAGATCAAAACCAGATCTCAGATATTTCACATACACTTTTATAGTAGATGTATGATAAATATTTTAAGAGATAAAGCAGAAATGAGAAACAAAGGAAGTTATAAAGAAAAAAGAATATACAAGGTATTAGAATTTTATTCAATAAAAACATTGTCCTGCTCAATTACTGTTCACCACTTTAGTTGATGACTTAGACAACAAAAATTAATGCTCCTGCAATTTCACTTGAGGCATTGAAACCCCTAGAGATGCCTTCTAAACTGTGCAATATATTTACTAAAATTTAAGTATGTAATGGGTATTAGTATTTTATAATCCTTTGAAAGTGCTAATTCATTCAGACTATATTTTGAGGACCACAGAAGAAGAAAATTATTTTGTAGGTACCTAACTAATTTAAAAAAATAATATATTTCTTTCATTAAAAAATTATAACCAAATTGAACTTTGAAATAGCTGTGTGTAAAGAACACATGTATATAAATCAGATCACACTGGCAGCCTGTTCTGAAGAATGCATTTCAAACTAATGTACATCCCATGGATTCCTTTCCACTGATTTCAAAGAGAGCTATTTAATCTCTTATTTTCATATATGATCATTTCATGGATGAGTCAAAGTAAACTAATCAATCTCTCATTTTCAACTTTCATGAACAATGCAGCTATGAATATTTTGTGTATGTGTGCACACATACATATATAAATGTTTGAATTTGCATATATTTTATATATTTATATACGATACATATATTTATACACACTCATCAATTACATATTCAAGCTCAAATGTTGTTTTCATATATGGGTAAGTTTTTATATACAATGAAAACTTAGGATTGAAAATGCCAGGCCAATGAGACACTTTATTTCAGTTTGCCAGATATAGCTAAATTGCTCTTAAAGGTGTTATGTTTATTTATACTTTCTCCAAAACAGTGTCTTTTATCTATATATTTACAAAAAGCTTCATAAATCATTTCTGGAGTATTTGCAAGTTTGACTTGTGAAAGAAAGCTTTTTAATTTATAGTAATTTAATATTAAGGAGGTTAATCATCTCTACATGCATTTATTGCCTTTTAAAATTTTTGTCAATATTTTCTCTACATAAGTTTTTGGTTCATCTTTCTGTTGGTTTGTAAGGAATTTGTCATCACTTAAAATTTATTTTTCTGTCAGTGTGACCCAAAAAATGTTCATCATTTTTGTTCTTTCCTTTCTCTGTACTGCTTTTTACTATGCCAGCATTTGAAAATTTTATGTAGTGAAATCTGTCAATATTTTTAAAGATTTATAACACACACACACACACACATATATATATGTCCTTTCACTTTCTAATATTTTATGTATGTTTTTATATTTAAATCTTTGTTCTTCCTGGAATTTATTTTATTGAAGTCAGTGAACAATGGTTTATTTATTACCTAATGACTGAAAGTTAACACCAAAACTTAGTGAACAATATACTTTCCCCTTGTCAATTTGAAGTGCTTGCTTTTTTATAGTCTAGTTGTCCTTATATCTTGGGTATATTTAAACTTTGAAAATGTACTTTCCAATGATATATTCTGGTCTTGCACTGACATCATTGTGTTGTGATTATGATTATTTTACCATGTTTCATTATTTTTTCCTGTGCAATTCTCCTGGCTATTGAAATTTTCTTTTTCTAGTTACATTTTAAAATATTTTGACACATTACAAACTTAAACACAAAAAGAGAGATAGACAAATGTTTGCACACATATTGGAATTTTCACTGAGCAAACACTAAATTTATTGATTAGTTTAGGGAAAACTGATGTGGTATAAAATTGAATCTCTATATTCAAGAACCATAGCATTTATTTATACCTTCTTGCTTTGGCAGAGTTTTGCAAATTTATTTATATGTATTTTGCATAGTTTACATAAAGCAATTTTCTAGATTTATTTTTACTATTGCTATTGTGGGTGGGATTTTTTAAAACTACTTTTTCTAGTCTGTTATTATTTGATTAGTATAAAAGTATTTTTATGTTGATTTTTAATTTTGCCACTATTTTGAAATTCCATAGTATTTCTAATTTCTGATAACTTTTTAAATGGCCTCTCTTAGGTTTTTCAGTTTTGCTATTGTTTTCAACATATTATACATTAAATACTTTATATCTTTATTTAATGGCATTATCAAATAATTCCAGAATAACATCAGAAAAAGCAGGTAACTGTAACTTAAACCTAACTTTGATGGCAAGACTTTTAGATTTCACCAGTAAACAGAGTATGTATAGACTAGTAGGATGCATTATATATGTTTTATCAAGATATACAATTTAAGTTTCGTCCATCTGAGTAGAATTGCTTCAAATGAATTTTTTTTTTAATGCTGAGTAATATTCCATTGTGTATATGTACCACAGCTTTCTTATCCATTCGTCAGTTGATGGGCATCTAGGTTGCTTCCATGTCCTGGCTATTGTAAACAATGCAGCGATGAACATTGGGGTGCACGTGGCTCTTTCAATTCTGGTTTCCTCGGTGTATATGCCCAGCAGTGGGATTGCCGGGTCATATGGCAGGTCTATTTGCAGCTTTTTAAGGAACCTCCACACTGTTTTCCATAGTGGCTGTACTAGTTTGCATTCCCACCAACAGTGTAAGAGGGTTCCCTTTTCTCCACATCCTCTCCAGCATTTATTGCCAGAGTGAAGTAAGCCAGAAGCAAAAACAACAATACAGTATATTAACGCATATATATGGAATTTAGAAAGACAGTAACGAGAACCCAACATGGGAGACAACAAAAGGAACGCAGATGTATAGAATAGACTCGTGGACTTTGTGGATGAGGGTAAGGGTGGGATGAGATGGGAGAAGGGCACTGAAGCATGTTAATTGTCATGTGTCTAATCAATCGCCAGCCCAGGATTGATGCTCGGGACTGGTGCAGCGAGATTTCCCGGGGGGGAGGGAGGAGGGAGGGGGGACCCGGAGGGGAAGCATATGTAAACCCATGGTGATATCATGACAATGTATGGCAAAAACAATAATAATAAAAAAAAATTAATTAAAAAAAAAGATATACAATTTATCAACTCCTAATTTCTTACATCTTGAAAATATTAGTAAGCATTTATTACAACTTTCCATATGTGTTTTTCCCATAACTTTTAGGGGATTATCAAATTTCTAACTAAATTTGTGATGAACCACTAATGGTTATATTCTACTGCTCTTTTACTATATTGCTGAAATTAACTTGCTAACATTTTGTTTAGAATTTTTGAACACATTCATAAAGGGAGATATTTGTAATTTTCTTTCTGAATCTTACCTTCTTTTCTTAATGGTATTATTATGATTTTGTAAGAAAGAATAATAAATATTTCTCTTTAAATATAGCAATGATTTCCAACCCTGGCTGCACATTAGAATTTTAAAAACCATGAACATTCAAGAATCACTGAAACCTGGGTCCTGCCCCAGATCATTTACATAGAAGTAGGAATATCAGTGATTTCAATATAGCAGTCTCAAATTTCTTCTCTTTTTACCTTGTATTGACCATGAATGCTACCTTAACTCATTCTTTCCAGTTGAGCAGGTTAAGGGGAGCAATCAGTAGCTCGACCAAACATTTTCCATCTTTCTCTGGAATGGAATTAGGAAAGGTTACTCAAAAGTATTGGCTACTGGGATTTTTATAAAGTATCTTCTGTATACAGAACAGTTAATAGCATTAAGCTATTAGGACCATGATGAGATAGCAGAGTCTGCCACCTCCTTGTCTTGAACCTCCCTGGTGGCTCAGGCTATAAAGCAATCTGCCTGCAATGTAGGAGAGGCAAGTGACACAGGTTCAATCCCTGGGTCAGGAAGATCCCCTGGAGAAGGGAATGACAACCTACTCTGGTGTTCTTGCCTGGAAAATCCCATGGGCAGAGGAGACTGGCAGGCTATAGTCCATGAGGTCTCAAAGAGTTGAACATGATTGAGTGACTAACACTTTCACTTTTGTCTATTGATAGCATTTTTTTTCTGTATTCCTTTATTAACTATTAACTAGTCTCTGTCCTAGAATGCAATTGGTCTTTCATGCTTAGATTTACTCTCTCTAATAACAAATGTACTATCCTTCAAAAGCATCTTCCTCACTGTCTTTATGTTCTATTTCCCTGTTCATACTACAAAGTTCCCTCCCATTGGGACTCAGAATTCATCACTCAACTCAAGGACAACCTTCTCACCCAATCATTGTTCCTCTGTTCCCAAGCTAGCCTCCAGGCTCTCTAACAATGCCCCTATTTTTTTGGGTAGGGACAGGAAAACCAAGCTGTTGCATAACTCACAACTTCCCTTTTTCTTACAAAAGCACTGTCATTTGGTTAAGAGCTGACTTCAGATTTTTAGAAAAAGCATAGTCAAATAAATTCATCATTCTTAATATCCTTGGTCAGTCTGCAAAACATAAATCTCCAGGGCCATCCACCCATTTGTGTATTCACATGCCCACATGCTCTAAGTTCTCCATCAAACTCACATCTTATTATTCTCACTCTACATTTTGTTACTGCATCATCCTATGTGTTGTGGCACACAGGGTACAACATAAACTGATGTCACTTTATTCTCAGCCACTTCACTGACCATGCCATAACCCTTCTGGCTGACTCACTTTCTCTGTGCTTTCTTAGACTTCTCATTTCCCAACCCTATTTACCTTGTAATGAGTGAAATAAAATACATTCCCCTTTCCTACACACAACTCGTGAATATTCCAAATTTATGTAAAGGAATTCTGTTAATCTGAGATGCTTATCATCTGCTGACCATCTCTAACCTCCTCTCTTCTCTGGCATTTACCATGCAGCCACTTCTCCACATAATTCACAGAATATTCCACCTTGTAGATTGTTTCCTTCTTTTCATGGCAAGCCTTACTGGCATTCTATGTGTTTCTTTATCATAAAAGGCACCAATCAATTCGATCTTCTAAACAAAGACAAAAAGATCTAATACTGATAGATGAACTCCTCAGGTCAGTAAGTGCCCGATATGCTACTGGAGAAGAATGGAGAAATAATTCCAGAAAGAATGAAGAGACAGAGCCAAAGTGAAAAAAACACCTAGTTGTGGATGTGACTGGTGATGGAAGTAAAGTCCAATGCTGTAAAGAGCAATACTGCATAGGAACCTGGAATATTAGGTCCATGAATGAAGGTAAATTAGAAGTGATCAAACAGTAGATGGCAAGAGTGAACGTCGACTTGTTAGGAATCAGAGAACTAAAATGGACTGGAATAGGTGAACTTAACTCAGATGACCATTATATCTACTACTGTGGGCAAGAATCCCTTAGAACAAATGGAGTAGCCCACATAGTCAACAAAAGAGTCTGAAATGCAGTACTTGGGTGCAATCCCAAAAACGACAGAATGATCTCTGTTCATTTCTGAGGCAAACCATTCAATATCACAGTAATCCAAGTCAATACCCCGAAGAGTAATGCTGAAGAAGCTGAAGTTGAACAGTTCTACGAAGACCTATAAGACATTCTAGAACTAACAGGCAGAAAAGATGTCTGTTTCATCAGACCTCTTTGATGAATTCATTTCCTGGAATGCAAAAGGAGGAAATCAAGAGATACCTGTAGTAACAGGTAAAATTGGCCTTGGAGTACAAAATGAAGCAGGGCAAAGGCTAATAGAGTTCTGCCAAGAGAACACACTGGTCATAGCAAACACCCTCTTCCAACAACATAAGAGGCAACTCTACACATAGACATCACCAGATTGTCAATACCAAAATCAGATTGATTATGTTCTTTGCAGTCAAAGATGGAAAACCATTATACAGTCAGCAAAAACAATACTGGGAGCTGACTGTGGCTCAGATCATGAACTCCTTATTGTCAAATTCAAACTTAAATTAAAGACAGTAGGGTAAAGCACTAGACCATTCAGGTATGACCTAAATCAAATCCCTTACAATCATACAGTGGAAGTGACAAATAGATTCAAGGGTTTAAATCTGATAGACAGAGTGCCTGAAGAACTATGGATGGAAGTTCATGACATTGTACAGGAGGCAGTGATCAAGACCATCCTCAAGAAAAAGAAATGCAAAAAAGCAAAATGGTTGTGTGAGGAAGCCTTACAAATAGCTGAGAAATGAAGAGAAGTGAAAGACAAAGGAGAAAAGGAAAAATATATCCATTTGAATGCAGAGTTCCAAAGAATAGCAAGGAGTGATAAGAAAGCCTTCCTCAGTGATCAATGCAAAGAAATAGAGGCAAACAATAAAATGGGAAAGACTAGAGATCTCTTCAAGAACATCAGAGATACCAAGAGAATATTTCATGCAAAGATGGGCACAATAAAGGACAGAAATGGTATGGACATAACAGAAGCAGAAAATATTAAAAAGTGGCAAGAATACACAGCAGAACTGTACAAAAAAGATCTTCATGACCCAGATAACCATGATCATGTGATCATTCCTCTAGAGCCAGACATCCCAGAAGGCAAAGTCAAGTGGACCTTAGGAAGCAAGACTATGAACAAAGCTAGTGGAGGTGATGGAATTCCAGCTGATCTATTTCAGATCTTAAAAGTTGATGCTGTTAAAGTGCTGCGTTCAATATGCCAGCAAATTTAGAAAACTCAGAAGTGGTCATAGGACTGGAAAAGGTCAGTTTTCATTCCAATCGCAAAGAAAAGCAATGCCAAAGAATGCTCAAACTATTGCACAATTGCAGTCATCTCACACACTAGCAAAGTAATGCTCAAAATTCTCCAAGTCAGGCTTCAACAGCATGTGAACTGTGAACTTCCAGATGTTTAAGCTGGATTTAGAAAAAGCAGAGGAACCAGAGATCAAATTGCCAACATCCATTGAATCATTACAAAAGCAAGAGAGTTCCCGAAAAATATCTTCTTCTGCTTTATTGATTACACCAAAGCCTTTGACTGTGTAGGTCATAACAAACTGGAAAATTCTTCAAGAGTTGCGAATATCAGATCACCTTACCTGCCTCCTAAGAAATCTGTATGTAGGTCAAGAAGCAACAGTTAGAACTGGACATGGGACAACAGACTGGTTCCAAATTGGGAAAGGAGTATGTCAAGGCTGTATATTGTCACCCCGCTTATTTAGCTTCTATGCAGAGTACATCATGCAAAACACCAAGCTAGATGAAGCACAAGCTGGAATCAAGATTGCCAGGAGAAATATTAGTAACCTCAGATATGCAGATGACACCACCTTTATGGCAGAAAGTGAAAAGGAACTAAAGAGCCTCTTGATGAAAGTGAAAGAGGAGAGTGAAAAAGCTGGCTTAAAACTCCACATTCAAAAACAAAGATCATGACATCCTGTCCCATCACTTCATGGCAAATAGGAAAACAATGGAAACAATGACAGACTTTATTTTCTTGGGCTCCAAAATCACTGCAGATGGTGACTGCAGCCATGAAATTAAAAGATGCTTGCTCCATGGAAGAAAAGTTATGATAAACCTAGACAGCATGTTAAAAAGCAGAGACATTACTTTACCCGCAAAGGTCCATATAGTCAAAGCTATGTTTTTCCAGTAGTCATGTATGGATGTGAGAGCTGGACTATAAAGAAAGGTGATCACCAAACTATGGTGAACTATGTTGAACTATGGCACTAGAGAAGACTCTTGAGAGTCCCTTGATTTGCAAGGAAATCAAACCAGTCCATCCTAAAGGAAATCAGTCCTGAATATTCATTGGAAGGACCGATGCTGAAGCTGAAACTCCAATACTTTGGCCACTTGATGAGAAGATCGGACTCATTTGAAAAACCCTTATGCTGGGAAAGATTGAAGGTGGGAGGACAAGGGGATGACAAAGGTTCAGATGGTTGGATGGCATCACTGACTTGATGGACATGAGTTTGAGCAAGCTCCTGGAGTTGGTGAAGGATAGGGAAGCCTGGTGTGCTGCCATCCATGGGGTTGCAAAAAGTCAGAAATGACTGAGTGACTGAACTTTACTGATTGATCCTGTTTCCAAAACTTATAATGCATTCAACCCTTTCTTACAGTCTGTCCTACCAACATGCTCATTCTGTTTACCACTGTATCTCATCCAGAGTACTGCAATAGTCTCTTATTAGTCTACTAGCCTCATTTTTGGTCCTTTCCTTTTCTTACAGACTAAGTCAGATCGTATCATAACCTTTTTGTTACCTTGTTTTGAGTTCCTGTTGATTCAGGAATGCAACCTGCCATTGACTTCCTGTTTCTAAACTCTTGTACAATCTATTTCCTGCACACCTCGTAGTTCCTCTTTCCTGCTGCTTCTGCTAAGTCGCTCCAGTCGTGTCCGACTCTGTGAGACCCGATAGGCGGCAGCCCACCAGGCTCTGCAGTCCCTGGGATACTCCAGGCAAGAACACTGGAGTGGGTTGCCATTTCCTTCTCCAATGCATGAAAGTGAAAAGTGAAAGTGAAGTCACTCAATCGTGTCCAACTCTTCCTGACCCCATGGACTGCAGCCTACCAGGCTCCTCTGTCCAAGGGATTTTCCAGGCAAGAGTTCTGGAGTGGGTTGCCATTGCCTTCTCTGCCTATTTCCTATCTCCGTCATAATAACTACACTTCAGTTTACATGGATCTTGTTATCTTCTTCTTCTTTTTTAAGATGTCAAGCTTAGTCCAGCCTCAGGATTTTGTTCTTTTTGTTCCTCCCACCTAGTCTTCTCTCAGATCTCCCTGTGTTTGCTTCTTTTGCATTATTTAGATTCTAGCTCAAATGCCTTCTTCTGTTGAAGTACTCACCAACCACCCTCTGTCCAACAAGTCATTTTGTTTTCCTACATAACTTTAATTGTATAAAAACATATTTTTTTCTTGTTTGCATATTTAGTTTACATGCTTTCACTATGCCTCCCACTATACCATAAGGTCCATGAAAACAAGAATATTTTCTGCCTCATCTGTCACAATATACTCAGCCTTAGAAAAATGCTCAGAATGTTGAAAACTCTCTCTAAATACGTGCTACAGAAAAAATGAGAAAGAAAAACTAGTTCCAGGAGCCACTTTTTCTCCCCATCATTTGTTCTTTTTTCCTTCGCTCCTGTCAGTAGTTCAGACTTTCTCATTCTTCATTTCACTTTTTGTCCCCCTTACAGGATCACCTGAGACATGACTGTTTTCACCCTTTGGCAAATATACAAGATTAATCTAGAATTCTGTTTTCTCCTGCCTGTACCTAACCTGCAGAGTACTTCTGGGGAAAACCATGTGGTTGCACTATGCTCATACTATTGCACTGTAATAAACACCTTGCATCTACATCTACTCCTTTACATCTTTCCCTCCTGCTATGATGGAAAAGGTGCTCTCTCTTCCATATCAGAATTATACTTTTACTCTTTTCTGAATCTCATTTTTTTCTAGTCTTCTTCAGAGCTGTTTGCTATTGGCTATCCCCTTTCTCAGCTGCTCCTTCTCAGCTGGCTACTCTGAAACATTTGAATCTGCTTAGATCTCTATCATTGCTTACCTCTACTTTATCAGAACTGTACTGCTGTCTATTTCCATTCACTCCCTATGCTTCTCAATCTTGTGCAAAGCAGCTGCCCCACAGGACTATGTATATCATACAGTTCTCCTTGTATGAAAAGTCTCTGATGTGTTTGCATCTATTGAATAAAGTCCAGATCTTTCTCTTGTCCTTCACTTACTACACATATACATTTTTTTCTTCCATCCATTCTTTTCCCTTATTTCTCTGCCTAGCATTTTTATTCCTTCTATACATTTACTCAATGCTGCCACTTTCTTTCATGGAGTTAATACTCATATTTGAAATTAATCAACCGAGATTAACTAGAGGCATTCTCTTTGGGGCTAAAAACAAAAAAAGGCAAACATAACAATCATGTCCAGAGTTCCATTTAGTCGCCACCTCTAACCTTTAATCCACCCTTTCAAGAGGTATTATTTGTTATCATATAGTGTGATTCCTACATTTACATGTTCACTTAAATCACTTGGCATGATTTATGTTATGCTTTGTTCTCCCTTTTTACTTAAATTCTAATACAAGAGTTGTTCAGCAGATTTCTTTTTTCACCAAAAAAATAAATAATAAATAAAGAGAGAGAGCTTAGAGAGTTATTATATTGGTATAAGTATAAATCTAATCTTTTTAACAGCTACATAGTATTCAACCATGTAATGTAAAATAGTTTATTTAATTATTCCTCCATAAATGGGCATTCTTATTTTTTCTTTATTTTTAATTTTTTTGCTATTTATTTTGCTGCCCCAGTGAATGTTATATCTAGCTTCAGACATATGTCATATGGTTGTCTTGGGAAGATATGCCAAAGTGTAATTTCAGTGACACAGGGTGTACAGAATTTAAAGTTAACAGACACTACAAAATTGTCCTCCATATTCCCTATATTAATTTAAACTTTTACCATCATAATATGAGAGCTATTTCTGCACATTCTTGGTTGCTTAAAATTGGTTTTAAGCAATTTTAATGTAAATTTGTAATGTAAAATTGTCATTCTGATAAGTAAATTTTTTATAATATGTCTTTTATAAAGATTTTCATGTTTGGGTTACTGGAAAGGTAAAACATTTTGATATTTTATTGGTGATTTACATCTCATATTCTAACAGAAGACCTTTTATATCCTTTGCCTTTTAAAGTTGAACTGTCTCGTCTTTTTCAATTATTGATAAGAATTCTTAATTTTTTTTTAGATAATAATCTTGTAATTTTGTTGTTTTTCAGTTGCTCAGTCATGTCCGACTCTGTGACCCCATAGACTGAAGCATGCCAGGCTTTCCTGTCCTTCGCCATCTCCTGGAGTTGTTCAAAATCATGTCCATTGAGTCAGTGATACCATCCAACCATCTCATTATCTGTCATCCCTGTCTTCTTCCGCCTTCAGTCTTTCCCAATATGGGAGTCTTTTCCAGTGAGTCAGTTCTTTGCATCAGGTGGCCAAAGATTTGCTTCAGCATCAGTCCTTCCAATGAATATTCAGGATTGATTTCCTTTAGGATTGACTGGTTTGATCTCCTTGTAGTCCAATAGACTCTCAAGTGTCTTCTCCAGCACCACGGTCTGAAGGCATCAATTCATCAGCATTTAGCCTTTTTTATTGTCCAACTCTCATATCTATAAATGAGGAAAAAACATAGCTTTGACTATACAGACCTTTGTAGGCAAAATAATGTCTGTTTTTTAATACACTCTCTAGGTTTGTTGTAGTTTTTCTTCTAAAGAGCAAGTATCTTTTAATTTCATAGCTGCAGTCACCGTCCACAGTGATTTTGGATCCCAAGAAAATGAAGTAACTATTTTCATTGTTTCCCCATCTATTTGCCATGAAGTGGTGGGACTGGATGCCATGATCTTAGTTTTTTTTAATGTTGAGGGTTTTTTTTTTTTGAGTTTTTTAAATTTATTTTTTTATTGAAGGATAATTGCTTTACAGAATTTTGTTGTTTCCTGTCAAATCTCATCATGATTCAGCCATAGGTATACATATATCTGTTGAACCTCCCTCCCATCTCTCACCCCATCCAACCCCTCTAGATTGATACAGAGCTCCTGTCTGAATTTCCTGAGCCATACAGCAAATTCCCGTTGGTTATCTATTTTACATATGGTAATATAAGTTTCCATGTTACCCTTTCCATACATCTCACCCTCTCCTCCTCTCACCCCATGTCCATAAGTCTATTCTCTATGTTTGTTTCTCCATTGCTGCCCTGTAAATAAATTCTTCAGTACCATTTTTCTAGATTCTGTATATATATGCATTAGAATATGACATTTATCTTTCTCTTTCTGACTCACTTCATTCTGTATAATAGGTTCTAGGTTCATCCACCTCATCAGAACTGACTCAAATATGTGCCTTCTTATGCCTGAGTAATATTCCATTGTGTATATGTACCATGCCTTCTTTATCTATTCATCTGTTGATGGACATCTAGGTTGCTTCCATGTTCTAGCTATTGTAAATAGTGCTGCAATGAAGAATGGAATACAGGTGTCTTTTTCAATTTTGGTTTTCTCAGGGTATATGCCTAGGAGTGGAATTGCTGGGTCATTGGTGGTTTTATTCCTAGTTTTTTTTTTTTTTTGTTAAGGAATCTCCATACCATCTTCCATAGTGACTGTATAAATTTATATTCCCACCAACAATGCAAGAGCATTCCCTTTTCTCCACACCCTCTCCAGAATTTATTGTTTGTAGACGTTTCAGTGATGTCCACTGACTAGTGTAGGGTAATATCTTATTGCAGTTCTGATCTACAATTCTCTAACAATGAGAGATGTTGAGCATCTTTTCATGTGTCTATTAGCTATCTATATGTCTTCTTTGGAGAAATGTCTGTTTAGGTCTTTTCCCCACTTTTTGACTGGGTTTTTTGTTTTCTGGCATTGAGTTGTATGAGCTACTTGTGTATTTTGGAAATTAATCCTTTGTCAGTTGTTTTATTTTCTATTATTTTCTCCCATTCTGAAGGTTGTCTTTTCACCTTGCTTATAGTTTCCTTTGCTGTGCAAAAGCTTATAAGTTTAATCATGTCCCACTTGTTTAGTTTTGTTTTTATTTCCATTACTCTAGAAGGTGGGTCATAGAGAATCTTGCTTTGATTTATGTCGTTGAGTGTTCTGCCTATGTTTTCCTCTAAGAGTTTTATAGTTTCTGGTCTTACATTTAAGTCTTTAATCCATTTTGACTTTATCTTTGTGTATGGTATTAGGATGTGTTCAATTTCATTCTTTTACATGTAGCTGTCCAATTTTCCCAGCACCATTTATTGAGGAGGCTGTGGTTGCCTCATTATATATTCTTGCCTCCTTTGTCAAAAATAAGGTACCCATAGGTGCATGAGTTTATTTCTTGGCTTTCTATCTTGTTCCATTGGTCTATATTTCTGTTTTTGTGCCAATACCATACTGTCTTGATGACTGCAGCTTTATAGTGTAATCTGAAGTCAGAAAGGTGGATTCCTCCAGCTCCATTCTTCTTCCTCAAAACTGCAGTGACTATTCAGGGTCTTTTGTGTTTCCATATGAATTGTGAAATTTTTTGTTATAGTTCTGAGAAAAATGCCATTGGTAATTTGATAGAGCTCTCATAGAATCTATAGATTGCATTTGGTAGTATATTCATTTTCACAATACTGATTCATCCTACCCAGGAACGAATGTTGAATTTTAAGCCAGCTTTTTCACTTTCCTCTTTCATCTTTATCAAGCGGGTCTTTTGTTCCTCTTTGTTTTCTGCCATAAGGGTGGTGTCATCTGCATATCTGCGGTTATTGATATTTCTGCCCATGATCTTGATTCCAGTGCATGCTTCATTCAGCCTGGCATTTCACATGATGTACTCTGCATATAAGTTAAATAAGCAGGGTGACAATACAGCGCCTTGATGCACTCCTTTCCTAATCTGGAACCAATCAGTTGTTTCATGTCAGGTTCTAACTGTTGCTTCTTGACCTGCATACAGGTTTCTCAGGAGGCGGATAAAGTCGTCTGGTATCCTCATCTCTTTAAGAATTTTCCACAGTTTGTTGTGGTCTATACAGTCAAAGGCTTTAGCGTAGTCAGTGAATCAGAAATAGTTGTTTTTCTGAAATTCTCTTGCGTTTTCTATGATCCAACTGTTTCTCACTTAACTTTTAACCATATTCCTGTATCAGTCACATTTGCCTTATATTTTCTAATATGGATATTGTCTTCTGAATTGTAAAACTTTGTCTACTCTTAAAGGTATACATCCATTTTTCTATAATTTTCTTTAACATCTATTTATAGGATTTGGGGAAGAATATGTATTTCAGAAATTTGATTGTCAATTTTTTCTTTACAGTTTTTTTGTGTGTATTTCTGTACCAGCTTTATAAAGATATAATTGAATTATATAATTGTATAAGTTTAAGGTGTACAGTGAGATGACTTGACATACATATATGTCATAAAATGATTACTACAATAAGGACTGTTAATATAGCCATCATTTCACATAACTATTTTTTGTAGTGAGATTTATTTAAGATTTATTCTCTTAATAACTTTCAAGTATGCAATACAATATTGTTAATAGTCATCACTCAGTCCTTAGAACTTAGAACTTATTCATCTTAAAACTGGAAGTTCATATTCTTTGACCAATGTTTCATTTTCCCTAGTAATCACCGTTGTGCCCTCTGTTTCTTTAAATTCACTGTTTTTTTTTTAGATCCCACACAAAAGATCATATGGTGTTTGTCTTAGTTTCTCTTATCTCACTTAGCGTGGTGCTGTCAAGGTGCATTCATCTGTCTCAGATGGCTTGATTTCCTTATTTTTATGACTAAATATTTTATTATATATGTATGTTATTTATCAATTTATCCACTGATAAACACTTAGATAGTTTCCATGTCTTCTCTGTTGTGATAAATGCTGCAATGAACATTGAAGTGTTAACCTCTCTTCAAGATAATGATTTCATATACTTCAGACATGCCTAGAATAATGGGATTGCTGGATAATACAGTAATTGCTTTTTTTTTTTTCAGTAATTGCTTTTGAAATTTGTTTTGAGGAAATATAGTGTATCACATTTATTGATTGGTGTATGTCAACCATCCTTGAATGCCACAGCCAAATCCTACTTGATCATGATTGAATGATCTTTTAAATGTGCTATTTAATTCAGTCTATTAGTATTTGTTGAGAATTTTGCATATATATATATCAGAAGTTTTGACGTGTAGTTTTCTTTTCTTAAAGATGCTTATCTAACTTTAGAACCAGGGTAATGTTAGTTTTTTAAAGTGAGTTTGGGAGTATTCTGTCCTCTTCAATATTATGGAAGAGTTTGAAAAAGATTAACATTAATTATTCTTAAAATGTTTGGTAGAATTCGCCAGAGATATCATCTGATCCCTGGCTTTTCTTTTAGATGAATTTTTTGATAATTGTTTTAATCTTTTTTGTTGTTATTGATCTGTTTAGATTTTTTATTTCTTTATAATTCTGTCTTGGTCAATTGTATGTTTCTAGGAAGTTATCTGAATCTGTTGAATTGTACAGTTTATAGGCATATAATTTTTCATAGTAACCTCTTATAATTCTTTGCATTTCTTTAGTGGCAGTTGTAATGTCGCCTGTCTCATTTCTGATTTTATTTATTTGAGTCCTCTCTCTTGGTTAGTCTGGCTAAAAGTTTGTGAATTTTGTTTATTTAAATTTTTTTGTTATTTTGATTTTTTTCTATTGTCCTTCCAGTCTCTATTTCATTTATTTCTCCTCTATTATTAATATTTATTATTTTCTAACTTTTACTATATTTGGACTTAGATTTTTCTTTTTTCCTATATATTATGGCATAAAATTATGTTATTTATTTCAGATTTTACTTTTCTCTAAATGTTAGTGTTTACTGCTATAAATTTCCCTTTAGAACTGCTTTCATGCATTCTGTAAGTTGTGATATGTTTATTTCTATTTTTATTTGTCTTGATACTTCATTTCACTTTTGATTCTTCTTTGGCCCATTGGTTGTTAAAAATTATGTTGTTTAATTTACATGTACCTGTTTAATTTCCATGTACTTTCAACAAAAATTATGTTGTCTAAGTTCCATATTCCCACTTGCCTCCTATTACTAATTTATAGTTTGAAACCACTGTTGGCAATTATGATACCTGATGTGATTTCAGCTCTTCTTAAATGTTTTAAGACTTGCTTTGTGGGCCAACATAGGACCTATCCTGGAAAATGTTCTATATTCACTTGAGAAGAATTCATATTCTGGTACTGTTGCATGGAATGTTTTATAACTATTTGTTAGGCTCATTTGGTCTGTAGCATTATTCAAGTCCATTGTATCCTTTCTCATTTTCTGTTTAAATAATTGATCTTATGTTGAGAATGGGGTATTGAAATACCCTATGGGGTTTCAATCCCCAATGAGGTATTGTTTTCTTTCTTTCTTTTTTTTTTCCCCTTTGTTAATTGCTCAGTCATTTCTGACTCTCTGTGACCCCATGGACTGTAGCCTGCCAGGTTCCTCTGTCCATGGAATTCTCCAGAAAAGAATACTGGAGTGGGTTGCTGTTCCCTTCTACAGGAGGTCTTCCTGACCCACAGACTGATCCTCGGCCTCATTAATTGTGGGCAGATTTTTTACCATCTGAACCACCAGGGAAGTCCCCCCACCTTTTTTTTTCTTTAAGTTTTTTTTTAATGCGTCCTCTAAAAATTCAGATGTTCTTATTTTGGGAACATTTATATTTACAATATTTATATTCTTTTAATTATTTGATCCTTTTACCACAGTAAAGTGACTTCTTTTTTTTTCTTGTGACTGAATTGGACTGAAAGTCTATTTTTTCTGTAAGATAGTTAGCCACGTCTGCCTTCTTTTGGTTACCATTTGCATGGGTTATTTTTTCCTATCCCTCCTCTTTCAGCCTGTATTTTTGATTTATTTAATAAGGAGCACATTATTGGCTGTTGTTTTTTATTCCTTCTGTTAATGTCTTTTAATTGAAAAGTTTAAACCATTTATTTTAAAGTAATTATCAATATGTAAGAGCTTACTGCTCTTTGGTTCATTTCCTTATGAAGAATTTTCCTAGTTCCTTTATTTTTTTTTTCTCTCTTTGTTTCTTTTGTGATTCTTTTTATGGTGTTTATGCTCTAATTCCTTCCTTTAACTCTTGATTTATCTACTACAGGTTTTTTCTTTGTGGTTACTATGAGACTTACATAAAACATCTTATAAAAATAGCAGTCTGTTTTAAGTTGATAACATCCTCAATCACATACAAAAATTTTACATTTACTTCTAGTTGTACATTTTATTCTATTGTTATATACTTTACATCTTTTTATATCATTAATTGATGAGCAAATTATTTTCACTGTAGCTATTTTTGACATTTTTTTAACACTTGTACTAGAGATAAAAGTGCTTTATGCATCATGATTACAATACTAGGGTTTTCATAATTTGACTATATATTATTTTTTTCATTGATTTGTATACTTGTATATGTTTTCATGTTGTTACTTAGTGTCCTTCCATTTCAACTAGAAGAACCTCCTTTATCATTTCTTGTTAAGTAGGTCTAGTGATGATGAACTCCCTTAGCTTTTGTTGTTAGAATGTCTTTATCTCTTCTTCATTTATGATGTAAAATTTTTACTCTATATAATATTTTTTGTTGGCAGGTTTTTTTTGTTTTTCTTTAAGCACTTTGACTATATTATCCTATTTCCTCCTGGCCTGTGAGAAATATGTTGGTAGTCTAATTGTGGTTCCTTTTTATCTAAAGAGTTATTCTTTACTCTTGCTTTTGAAATTATCTCTTTGTCACTGTCTTGTGTTTGCCTTTTACCATTTTGATGATAAAATGTTTTAGAGCAATCTTCTTTGTGTTGATCTTACTTGGGGTTCTTTAACCTTTCCACACCAGAATCTCTATCTCTTATCCAAGATATGGGAAGTTCTTCAGCAATTACTTCTTTAAATTATTCTCCTACCCCATTCTCTCTTCTCTTTCTGAGACTCCCATGATGCAGATGTTCATTTGTGTGATTTCCTGTAATTCATGTCAGCTTTCTCCATTTGTATTTTTCTGTTCTGTTCCTTGTGAGCAAAATGATTTTCAAATGATCTGTCTTCAAATTTTTGTTGATTTTTTCCCCTATGCATAATTGCATCTGTTGTTGAAGCTCTCTACTGAGTTTTTCATGTCTCTTGTTGTGCTCTTCAGCACCAGGATTTATTTTTAGCTTTTTTCTTATGATTTATGTTTCTTTATTAAATTGTTCAGTTTGTTCATGCATTGTTTACCTAACTTTGTTTAGTTGTGTTCTCTTGAATTTCACTGAGTTTCTTTAAGATTATTATTTTGAATTCTTTGTTAGGCAAATCATAGTTCTCCATTTATTTGAGGTCACTTTCTGGAGCTTTATTGATTTATCTGATTTTATTTATGATTTATGTAGTCTGTGTATTTGGATGAGAAAACATCTTTTCCCATCTTTAAAGACTTGTTTCAACAGGTAAATATCTTCTCCCACTGGTTCCCTAGGCTGGTGCAATTTTAGTCATACTAGGTTGAAGGCTCTCACTGGGGCTGCAGTGGGGTCCACAATTGATATGTTTGTTACCAAGAGTTTAGGTGGATGGATGGGACTTCCTTCAGTAGCTTGTTCAGTAGGGTGGCACTTGGACAAGTTTCTATTTCGGAGTCCAAAGTTGGGTATTCAGTCAGTGGACCTACTACCAGGTGTGGGAATGGGGGTGGCTCCTAGAAGATTCCTGGGAGGATTCCTGCCCAGTCACTGGATGGGTCTTTGATTGAGCAGGATGGCCCTGGAACATGGCTGAAATGGACTGTAACATAGCCCCGGGAATATTTCAGTATCCACAGCCAAGATTGAGGTCTGCATGCTGGACAGTGAAGGCACAGGGGTTCCTGTGTGGGCTGGATTTCTCCATGACTGTCTGCGGAAAGACTGAAACTGGATATCTGGACCTTTTTGGATCCTTTGAAGTATAGACATGAGTGTTTCCCTTTGAGTCCCTTTGCCAGCAGGACTGCTCACAGATTGTGTCTGAGAGGGGCTTGAACTGAACATAGGGCCCTTTTAGATCTCTGGGGTTGCAAATGCTAGGTTCCTGGGTTGGCAGGTCTACTGGCAGACTTTGACTGTGAGGGGGCTAACATTGAGGATGGAGTGCTTTCAGGATCTTCAGGGTCACAGGTGGGAGTGTCTCTTCCAGGTCCCTATGCCAGCAGGAGAGTTCAAAGACTGAAGCTGGGACAGGCTGGAGCCCTTTCAGAATCTACAATATGACAGTATTTGCCAGGCTTACCTTCTCGGGCTACTGGGCAATAGCTGAGAGAGACTGAAGCTGGGTCCACTTTAGGGTCTATAGCTGGGACCAAGTTTGTATGCCTGCTACCCAATACACTCATGGGTGAGTGTGACTCCTCTCAGGTCCCTTCACATATGGTCCTTGTGTCGGGTCCAAGACAAATGGGGCTATAACCAAGTTCTCAGGGGTATGGAACTATTTCTGAGTGTGTATATCACTGTGTGTTTATCACATGTATATCCAACCATGGTCAGCAAGCCAGACATCAGGGTACAAGCATTCCTCCTCAAAATTCTTGGTCTTGAACTTTAAATCTATGAAAGTGAATTGAAAGTGAGAGTCATTCTGTCATGTCTGACTCTACAACCATTAATGTAGCCTGCCTGGCTCCTTTGTCCTTGGAATTCTCCAGTCAAGAATACTAGAGTGGGTAGCCATTACCTTCTCCAGAGGAACTTCTTGACCTAGGGCTCGAACCTTGGTGTCCTGAATTGCAGGCATGATTCTTTACTATCTGAGCCAGCCACCAGGGAAACCCTAGGTTTTCACAATTGCCTACTCCGATCCCAAAGTTCCCAGGAAGACACTTCTGTATGTGGATGGATGCCAAATTATTGACATTCATAGGGGATATATCTTACTTTATACTTCTCTGAAGTAGCTCTAATTTTGTGTATTTTTGTGCATGGTTAGTGAAAACATTCAAGCTTATTTTTATTTTCCAAAGATACCTTATTGTTTCAATATAACTTATAGGAAATTAGATCCCTTTTGTAATTCACATTTATTAAGATTGTGGATCACATTCAAATAAGACATTAAAAAAAAGCACTTGGGGAAAAACAAGGTTAGTGGAAATGATATATTTACTTTCTAGAATGCATGTTTTCTCTCTCATTCTCTCTCTATTCCTCCCTATCTCTCCCTCCCACTTTCCCAACAAAAAAGTGTTTGATAGGTAAATTAGATAATGCCTCTTTGGATGAGTGACTTGTTTGCACTGATACTCAGTGATTGCATATTTATGTCAACACTTTCTGATTATGTTACATTTGTAAAATTTGAAATCACATACTCAATCCTCACTTCAGGAGATAACAAATGAAAAATGAGGCAAGGAAATGGGAAAGATGCTGTGCTGATTGCTTTCTAGAAGACTCAATTTGTAAGCTAGTAGGAATGCATATCTTTCCCAGTTGACTTTTCTTGCTACACTTTCTGCACTCCTTTTCTTCTAACACAAAAATTATCATGGGAATTTGTGTGAGATTACTTGATTCTCAGAACTGCATATGTTACTTTGTGGAATTTATAGCAGCTTCCCACAAAAATTTATTGGGACTTGTTGTTAAATGCTCTGTGAAATGTCTCCACACTCTCACAGGTGATACTCTCTCCTCCATGTGCAGTTTCTGTTTTGATTAAACTTAATCCTGACACTTGGGTATTCCTAACAGTGATGTCAAGGAAGAAGGGATCAGTCTTTCCTGGTGTTCTAGCTCCAGCAACATCCTTCCAGCTCCAGCAACATCTTTCTATTGTATTACCTGCTATTCAGTGAATTATTAGCCATCTGCTATGGGCTTAGTGCTGTAATTTAAGTATTGTATCAGGTGGGTACAAAGGGTAAGAAGATCGATGTTAAACTTTCTCTTCCTCGGCATGCCATTTAATTTGTTTGATATATTACACCTTGTAAGTTCTTGTGCGTCAACATACCCTCTCTACCCCAAACCTAACTTGCACAACACTCTATGGTATGTTGTTGATTTAAACCCTGGTCCCTTCCATAACTCGATACAGTGTTTGGGATGAACATACAGTTTCTAACTCACATATTAATTCAGATTGACAGCTAATGGTAACTGACTATACTAGAAAAATCCTGATGCCTTTCAGTTGCAACTCTTCAAACAGGGAAGATATGATTTCTGTTTTTGTTATCATTTCCTAGTATCATAAAAACTCTGTTTTTCATACATACAACATTTTTCCATTCTTTGAAAATATATACTCTTTTAGCTATAATAAGTCTAGATGGTATATTTAAAATCCACATTAAAAGCAAGTTCATTAGTAACTTTGTTGTGTATCAGTCCTATGAATGGCTATGGATGGCTGAATTTGAACTTCTTGAATCTTAGTTATTATCCATTATAACATGTCAAGAAAGAAGGGACCTTGATAAATTAGATTTACTAAACTGAGAACAGAAGGTGTCTTGCTTTCATTTGAACTTATACTTGAAAGTCTTTTAGGTTCCTAATAATTGAAGTTTTTTAATGGAATATATTAGAAAATTTGAGAAACATAGAAAATATTTTTAAATGGAAGAAAAGTGAGTTTTACCATTCTATTGTACTAAAATTTTTTGCATACATTGTTACATTTTTTGTTATATATTGCTCCTATAATGTAATTAAACTTATACTGAATAAATAATGCATATCTTATTTGTTTCACCTATAATTAAAACATAAACACTCTCTGATATTTGAAAACATTTCCCATATTTACTACAATTAACAATGCCTCCATAAATGAAGAAATGTGTTTTAGATTATTTTATTTTATTAGAAGTTATATTCTCAGAGAAAAAAAATATTTTAAGGTTACTACTGAAAAACCTCTTTTTAAGTAAACAAGGGAATATAACAGATACATCTGTGAACTGTAGGTTTTCAACTTTATTTTCTTAAATAAATGAGTCTTATAGGGTGGTGGCAACAAAGATCCCATTTTGATAGGTTATAAGTTTTTAAGTGGCCCTACATTGACCATGATTCTGAGCTAGATGCAGGTTTGGGATCTCTTGTTTTGAAAAATACTACAGGAAAGAGAAACATATAGAAACATTTTTATTTTTATAAGGTAGTTGATCCAGTTTTAAAATGCAGTAACGAGAACCCAACATGGGAGACAACAAAAGGAACGCAGATGTATAGAATAGACTCGTGGACTTTGTGGATGAGGGTAAGGGTGGGATGATATGGGAGGAGGGCATTGAAGCATGTTAATTGTAATGTGTCTAATCAATCTCCAGCCCAGGATTGATGCTCGGGACTGGTGCAGTGAGATTTCCCGGGGGGGAGGGAGGAGGGAGGGGGGTTCCGGAGGGGAAGCATATGTAAACCCATGGTGATATCATGACAATGTATGACAAAAACAATAAAATAAATAAATAAATAAATAAATAATTAAAAAAATAAAAAATAAAAAAAAAGAAATAGAACAAAAATAAATAAATAAATAAATAAAATGCAGCATCAAACTTCAGACTATATATTGTATAGTGTGCTTGTTGAAATTCCTTCCAGAAAAAAAAAAGAAACTAAAAATTATGAAAATAATTTATTTATTTAACTTTATAGTCTATAAACTTTAGGTTACAGTTGTAACTATGCATGCTTATTGGAAACTGACAAAAAAATTCAGTTTTTCAGCCTACTCTTCTAAGTTCCAAGTTGTATAACCCTTCCCTTGATGGATGGCTTTTGTAGCATGTTCATAACAAGGATGACTTTTTATAGAAATCTTTCAGTACATCAACAGTTTTCCTAAGGGTCTCTCCTAGTGATTTAAAATTCAAATTATTTTCCTTTTAATTGTCTTTTCATAATTCCCCAATGTCAGTTTCCTGCTCTATTCTTGCTACCTGGTCTGGCTCTGTCAGTCTTTTTTTTTTAATTCTGTTTTTTTTTTTTTTTAATTTTCTTTATTGTGTTGGTTTTGCCATACATTGACATGAATCCGCCATGCGTATACATATATTCCCCCTCCAGAACCCCCCTCCCTCCTCCCTCCCAATTCCCTCCCCCTGGGTCATCTCAGTGCACCAGCCCCGAGCATTAACCCTGGGCCGGCGATTGATTTCACATATGATAATTAACATGTTTCAATGCCATTCTCCCATATTGTCAGAGTCTTTTGTCAATGGCTGTGCATGTGGTTCTTCAACATCACTTTTTTTTTTATATTTGATGTTTTTTATTTAGAATCATTCTCAAATTTATAGAAAAGCTGAAAGTTAAAAAAAGCAAAAAACATTTCATGTTCTAACTTATTGGTGAATATCCTGGATCATTTCAGAAATGAGAAGTTCCCTGATTCAACCCAGTTGCACTTGTATTTTAAACATCACACACACAAAAGAATTGAAAGAGATAGATGTCAGTGAGAAGAAGAGGAAGTGTTTGAATAGAAATTGATTTGATAAATTTTCAGTTTAATTAGCTGTATTTTTGTCCTATGAATCCTAACCAATATCATGACCTTAGGATTGAGGCTAATGAACGTTTGACTATAAAAGTCCACATGTGTGTTCTGGCCCTTACGTTTGACCTGTCCATCCAACCTAGTGTTGGAGTTTACATTTCACAATCAGGAAATTCTTTATACTCACCATCAGGCTGAGCTCTGTTGAAAACAATGATTCTCAGTTGGCTTCACATTAAAATCACATGAGGAGCGTTTAAAACCACCAATGCTCAAACCATACTCAGATAAACCAAGTTAGAATTTCTGGTGATAGGACCTAGTCATCAGCATTTTAAATGTTCTTTTTAAAAGAGGAATATGAATACGTATTTCCCATCTTTTGTACTCTCAATTCCTAAGACTTCTGAATAACTATGTGTGGGTATTTGGTGCCTGGGAATCTACATTTTAAAATAGTCCTTACATGATGGTGATACAAGTGTTATTGGAAAACATTTTCAGATAATGCTGATCTACATAGACAGATGGTGGTGTGTAAAGAGGTAGATTCATCTCATCTTGGAGATGACAATACTCAATTTTCAGTTAATATCTTCAAACACTTCCTTTCGACTCTTCATAACACAGTAACTACTTCTGTATATAACTACTAACACTACTTAACATACTACTTTACCTGTTTAATTGTAAGCATTATTGGTTGTAAAGAATTTCATTTCAACCAATCAAATATTGGTGCATTGGTATGTGATTTTTATATATTGGTGCTTCTATAACTTGGTTGGGCATCCAAATAGTCTGAGCTTCTCACTAAAATTCTCGTTAAGATTCTGATTCAATGAGGCCTAAGATTCAGCATTCATAACAAGCTTCCAGTTTTTGCTAATGCTGCTAAACTTTGGACTAAAATTTGAGTAAGTAGGCTCCAGGCCAAGATATATGTATTTATTTCTCAGAGGACCACAGGATGGATTATTTTCTTGACATTGACCGTTTATAATCTCCCCATAATTAAATGTAATTGAAAAATATATTTTCTACTGTTTATTAATGATCTTCTATGGACAGAGCACTTTAAATATGAAATATTAAATATCTGACCTTATTTATTATACCTACTTAAATGAGGCTCAGAGAGAAAAATTACTTTGCCCAAGGCCACAGAGTGTGAAGGAAGACCACCTTCCTTTGATCCAGAGTCTAGAATCTTTTTGCTGAACAATGTTCTTCTCTGGCTCATCTGTTCCCTACCTCCTGAGTTTTTGTTTTTTTTGTTTTTTCATAATGATCAAAGATAAATATTTGAGCTTCATCACAACCAATATATTGCACCTTGAAGATGGCTGTCCAGGCAAGACTGTTAGTTAATAATGTCATACAGAGTATTACATAAAAATGCCAAAGTGTGATACTGGAGTGGGTAGTCATTCCCTTCTCCAAGGGATCTTCCCAATCCAGGGATTGAACCCAGGTCTCCTGCATTGCAGGTGGATTCTTTACCAGCTGAGCTACCAGGGAAGCCCCATAATACACATAAATACATAATACATACAATTGCTTTTGCACATTTGGGTAGTACCTCCCTCCTGTACTCAAATCCTTTTATTCTTACTGGATTTGGAATTCTTATCAGGAAAATGACATTGTATTCTCACCTTTAGTTTTGGGTGAAAAAATAGGTGATTAGTTATTTGGATGCTAAAAAGGATCTTATAGATTTATGGATCTAATAGAAAAAATAGCTAATACAAATTGATCTCAGACTGTGCGACTTACTTCATGCATAGATTATCCCACTCAGTCCTCACAAGCTACACAATTCTCATCTACATTTTACAGATGCAGAAACTGAAAATTAAGGGTTAAAACCTTGCCTTCAGATAACAGCTGCGAAATGATGAAGGGAATGTCTGTCTTCTTAGTGAATCAATATAGTTAAAGGAATGGGGTATTTGTTTCTATATAAACTGCAGATAACAATTCAGAACGCATTAGATGAATTTGTAATATATTGTGCTCAAATAGATCTGTTTTTATTTCAGAACAAATGAAAGCATATTTAATCTGATGATCACTGCAATAACTCTAGCCTAATTGAGATTCATGAGGGTGGTTATTTATGCGGGAAAGATAAAATAACACTTATGCAAAAGGCACACCCAACCACCAGTATTTTCATACGTGAATTATAAAGTGAAAGCTTCCTGAAGTGAAATATATGGAGTGTTTTATTTCTTGTATTTAACATTTGTAATAAATCATGACATGATAACTAGGATTTTGCTGCAGTCAGTCTTCTTTTAACTTTTTAAACTCCGATGCCTGAGAGTAGGAATTAAACAAATGGTTTAATTACACTTCCAATTGTGCAATTCGTTTCTAGTTCCAACTAGTAGCCATGAAAATTTAAATAAAAGAGCAGATATTTCAGCACATTTTCCAAGTATTTCCAAAGGAGTTATATGTTCCAACTATAGGAAAAATTTGCAGCTGCTTTCCTATCCCTGGTTCACTTTCCTTCACCACCTGAAGATGGATTAGTTTACAAAGGTCTGGCCTCCAGCATATATGCTGGTGGATGGTACTTTCTCTTCCTTTTTCCTCCTCCTCACTTTTGTTTCATTTCTGCTTGCATATTGCAATTATTATTTACAAAATTTCTCTACTTGATATAAACCCTCAAGGACAGTATCTTTTTTTAAAGTATTTGAAACGTTGGCATAACACAGTGATGAGCATTCAATAAGCTCAGTAAATATTGATGGAATTAAAAAGTATCAAATACTCATGCAGAACATGGATTGAATATTATTAACAAACTCTCTAATTTGAGCTAGGTACTTAGCTCAATAGTAAATAATAAAAGGAAATTTTTCTTTTATCCTCTATCTTTGTTATCAAATATCTCATCATGATGCTATGATTTCTAAAGAAATTAAATCTGCAGAATAAAAGTCATTTTAAGGTAATTCCTTGTATTTTCTCTTGATCAGACACATGGATATATCTCTTTAAAAGGAGTCTTTTCTCAGCAGGTTGTTGCCAACTAGCAATCCATTTGTGTCCTCAATTTGAGACCTGCATTTACTTTAGAGTACAGATTTTCTGAGTAGCAGTGGCCGTACTAATATTGTACACAGAGGTGGAACATGGTTTTCAAACAAGGTCTGATTACACCCTAGTGGTTCATGAAACTCTAATGCAAGGCAATTGTTTCAAAACATTTTATTTGTGAACACCTCAAATGAGATTTCTAAATTTTATTTGCTTGGAGCCCTGACTGAAATACAGGGAGGTGGAGCTGAGATCACTTGTTATAATGGGAAAACACACGTTGGCTTATACTGCAGAGAAAACTTCCTAGGAGAACCATAAAGGGTCTGTGGAATTATTCTTTCCTTACCTAGCATGCTAGTAGAATAATTGTTTTCTAAAAGACCCTATTGTTATTGTAATGGTGCTAACTGGTATTCTTTAGATATCTTTAGTTTATATTATAGTGTTTACTTAGGACTAAACATTAGAGGACTCTTGGGCCAGAAAAGCAATCCAGGATGTGAGTTGCCTGCATGTTTTGTCTAGTTAGCTTCCTAGAGAGCTTAAAAAAAAATAAAAATAAGGCTTATCCTATAGTAGGAAGAATCTTGTTTTTGAAGAGAAAGAATCTGGAATCAAATCACAGCTACCCCATATACTAGATGTATAAAAGTGAATGTTGCTCAATTGTGTTCTACTTTCTGGGACGCCATGGACTATACAGTCCATGGAATTCTCCAGACCAGAATACTGGAATAGGTAGCCTTTCTCTTCTCCAGGGATCCTCCCAACGCAGGGATAGAACCCAGGTCTCCTGCATTGCAGGCAGATTCTTTACCAGCTGAGCCATAAGGGAACCCTGGAGTGGGTAGCCTATCCCTTCTCCAGTGGATCTTCCCAACCAAGAAATCCACTTGGGGTCTCCCGCATTGCAGGCAAATTCTTTACTAACTGAGCCATCAGGGAAGCCCATACTAGCTGTATGTCATTAGGTAATTTTTACAAACCCTTTGGACCCCTGTTTACCTGTCTGTAAACTGGAGATAACAGTAGTTCATTAAGGGCTTCTAAAGATTTAAAAATGTATGCACTGAAAACAACCTACCCATACCTGACACACTGAAATAGTCATACACATAATTTATTCTTCTATGGCCAAATACTGTATGTCATTAATGTGCATGCATGCTGAGTCACTTCAGTCATGTCCGACTCATTGTGACCCCATGGACTGTTTCTGGCCGAGCTCCTCTGTCCATAGGATATTCTAGGCAAGAATACTGAAGTGAGTTGCCATGCCCTCTTCCAGGGGATCTTCCTGATCCAGGGAGAGAACCCATGTCTTTTATGTCTCCTGCATTGGCAGGCAGGTTCTTTAAACACTGAGCCACCTGGGAAGCCCATTGGTGGTATGGTATTAAGGGATATTTACTGCAACTCATTACCAAAATTAGATTAAATATAAAATCCTAAATGTTCCTACTTCAGAAATCTTTTGCATCTTTTTAATTAAGAAATACTCAATTTTGACAGCTATAAGTGATTAGGAATTTCTGATGCATTTTAACATTTAGATTATAAGTCAGGGGTAACTGAACTTTGTCTATAAAAGACCACAGATAAGAGTTATTTTGGACTTTGTGAGTCATATGGTCATGGACTCAATTACTCAACTCTGCCATTATAATAGTATAAGAGCAGACTAGGTACTATCTAAACAAATGAGCATAGCCTAAACTCCAAATTTGGCACATAACCCCTGTAATATATTAGGTAATAGAGGCAGTAATTATAGATTATTAGATACTATTTCAAAAATGAAAACACTGTTTACCAATAGGTTGGTGAGGGTGTGTGTGTGTGTGTGTGTGTCTTTCATTTCTGAGAATGTGGTAGTGAAGAAGAATAAGCTGTCAATCCCACTTCCAGTGATTTTAAAAACAGGAGGAATTTAGATACTGCATTATAAATTACTTATTTGGAGATATGTCTGCTAGAATACAGTTTTAAGAAGAATTATGACATTTTATGATTCTCCAACTGATTACAAGAATGCTTCAAAACCCAATATTGTGCTTTCTTAAAATTTTTAAGAACTGAGAAGTCAAATCTGTCTACTGTAGTGTCATGGAGTAAGCACTGGACATAGGAAAAAAAATTCTACGCTTCACAATACAATTCTCGAGAGGTACTTTAATTTAAAATGAGCAAGTCTCCTAGGATATCTAAAATGGGATATAATTGATGGAAATCAATTTGGAGAGTTTTATGTAAAATACATCTGTTGGCATAAACACGCTTTATAGTTTCACGGATTTATCTCTTGAGGTTTCTGTATTTGAAGACATCTTCTAAATAATGTAACATCACTGTCCAGGCCAAAAAAATATATATATTATGAATAGCATCTGCATTTAAAATAAGGGAGAGTGCTAACATGCTGGTTTTAGTGAAAAATGCATTTGATGTTTCTGCTGCTGATTTCCCCTCTGGGAAATTTGTGCAATATTATTTGTGATTTTTATGATTTTGTAATCACTCCATCCTATAGAGTTTTTTTTCTTTTTTGATATCTTAAATGTTTATTATCAAAACACTGTATTCAAGTTTATAAACCTGGGTTCTATATTATAAGAACTGCAAGAGTAGACTGAAATAATGAGTTCTTTTAATACTCTTGTTTCACATTGTTCATTTTTTCTTAGATATATTAACTTATTCTCTAAATTCTTACTTTTTAAAAAAATTGTTTTGCCTTTCTTTTTGAAAAATTTATTGTAAGCTTTATAATAAGTGTTTTTTATTTTTATTCAATAAATAGATGTGTGTTATTAAAATGAATAAAAATGTGTGTTAAAATGTTAGTGCAATCTGCTGTTTAGGGGTTATATGTGTGTGTGTGTGTGTTAGTTGCTCAGTTGTGTCCAACTCCTTGAGACCCCATAAACTACAGCCTGCCAGGCTCTTCTGTCCATGGAATTCTTCAGGCAAGAATACTGGGAGGGAGTAGCCATTCCCTTCTCTGGGGGTCCTGTCTGAGCCACCAGGTAAACCCATTTAGAGGTTACATGAATGCAATAAAATAATTCTCCCTAAGTATAGAGTACAAAAGTATAAGGTACCAATGAATATAGTCCAGAAAAAAAAAAAAACTGACCTTTTTTAATCTCTGAAGTCCATCCTCTTCAAGGTTATTTACATAGTTTATTCAAATATACATTGTGAACATTCAGTCCACCTACATTTTCATTAAGGGCTTCCCGGGTGGTGCAGTGATAAAGAACCCACCTGCAGTGCCGGAGACAAAGGTTTGATCCCTGGGTTGGGGAGATCCCCTGGAGTAGGAAATAGCAACCTGTTCCAGTATTCTTGCCTGGAAAATTCCATGGATGGAGGAGTCTGGCAGGCTACAGTCCATTGAGTAGCAAAGAGCTGAACACTACTGAGTGAGCACACACACACACATTTTCATTAAACTAAAATTCCACGCATTGTCTTTGATCTTAGAAAAAGTCAAATATGACTAAGACATGTACTGGCATTAGAAGAACTTATTAGGAGAGGAGATGAATTTTGACTACTATTAATACATAGTAGGGGCTTCCCAGGTGTTGTTACTGATAAAGAGCCTGCCTGCCAATGCAAGAGACAAAAGAAATGCAAGTTTGATACCTGGGTCAGGAAGATCCCCTGGCAGAAGGTGCGGCGACCCATGCTGGTATTCTTGCCTGGAGAATCCCATGGACAGAGGAGCCTGGCGGGCTACAGTCCATAGTGTCTCAAAGAGTCAGATATGACTAAAGCAATTTAACAACAGCAACAGCAACCCATGGTAGTCTTTTCACATAAGAAGCTATTTCATGTTTTCTGATTCTAGGACTCAATCTCTTTCCATATTGTTCATATTATAAGTTACATTCCATATTATTCTATACTTAGACCATAATATTAGTTATGAATCAAGCTATTTCTCTCCAAAATGCCCATTCCAACCCTGCCCAAATTATTTCAGTCCTACCTGAATCATTTTGATCCTACTCAATTTATAACTCCCAGTTTAAATATTTCTTCTCAGAATTCTTTATCCAATGTTCAGTCAGATCTGCCAACCATGTTGCTTTCTTTGAATTTCTCTGATACAGCTTAAAAAAAAAAAAACATTATACTGCCTAGTCCAGTCCATTGCTGGTTTAAGGTGTAGATACCAACTACCTTACCAACAGTTGTAATTTATTTTGATTCTTCCCACTAAGACTCTGATATTAGTAGGAATTTAGTCACCCTGTAATGGCTTTCAAATTCTATTTGTTTCTGCTTATGAATATGGTAACGTCTTTTCCTCTGATGCTCTACTCTTAAAATATCGCTAATCACTTGTTTCATGTAGATCAGAAGGAGTCCTAAATTTATACAAGGAACAAAACAACAATTATTTTCCAATAGTTCACCCAATAATACCCAGTTCAGAGATGTTTATTGCCTTAGTTATGTTACTTATTTTTAAAAGGTCCTTTACAATATTTAGCACCACCCCCCATGATAAATGGAGGCTTTGTGTGGGTTGACTCAATTATGCAACATCAGGGAATATCTGTGCATTAACAAAAAATAAATACTTTGAAAGAATGCGTTTTATGAAGTCTATAGTAGATTAGAGTAGAGTGAGTGTGACTTGATGTTAGAATTTTAAAATTACTTTGGGAAGAGGACAGCCTGTTTTTATTTCTTTGTCATCTAACACTGCTATTATGTGAGAAAATTAATTTGCTGTACTTTATGTTCCTGTTATAATCTGTGCTGTGTGACAGAGCTGTGGCATTCTGTTGTAATGATAAGGAGAGATAAAGAGCACTACAGTGCTTACGGAAGATGACTTAATTTCCAACTGTAGACAGCCCGGGAAATTTAGCAAATGGTTAACCTAGTTTTTGAATGGTGACAAGCTTAGAAGAGATGAATTAAAGCATTATCAATTGTCTAGTCTCATTTCTTCAGTGAACATAATGAAAACTCAGGCTCAAGTCCTAGACCTTATTGTACTCATTTCCAAAATGGTTAAATTGACATTATTTCCTAGAACAATCAACAGGACTCTTAGACTCTTCTCTCTCTCTCTTTCTTTTTCTCTCTCTTATTCTCACTCTTACTGTCTTTCCTTCTCTCGCTCTAAAGAGTGAGATCGCTTCAGAACTGTTCTTCCATCAAGCCAAATCCAAATCATTCTTCATCTTCAAACCAGCATTTACCTTTTAAGAATTCCGGTGCCAGCTGGAGCTTGGAAACATGGTTTTAAGAGACTCTAGTGCTGAGATTCTATGGTTCTATTATACTTAAGTTGATTTTGATCTTGGTCATTTTTGTCTTTTAAATTCAATAATACTTCCAGTATGCCATAGTCACTATCAACTGTTTAATTGTAAACCATTATTTTCTTGTGCTTTGCTTTAGCTTACAGTCCCAGATGTTTAACAATCAATTCTAAATGACAATTGTCAGCTTATTGCTATTATATTATTGTTAGGCTTTCAAATAGTAGTAGATAAGCCCTTAAAATTAGGTATCCTTTTTGTCTTACTTCTTTAAGATAAAAACTTATGTAGAAACTTAATTTGTGTCACTTTAACCTGCTTTATGATGCTATCTTCCCAGGGGATAGTTAAATGGATAAATGGATAAATACAGAGAGATAGATATTAATAATTAGCTCAATCTTGTAGAAATTCCTGAAATGCAAAAAGTATATATATATATATATATATATATATATATATATACTGTGCTCAGTTGTGTCTGTCATGTACGATTCTTTTTGACTCTATGGACTGTAACCTGCCAGGCTCCTCTGTCTATGGGATTCTCCAAGCAAGAATACTAGAATGGGTTGCTGTGCCCTCCTCCAAGGAATCTTCCTGATGCGAGAATCAAACCTTCATTTCTTATGTTTCCTGCATTTGCAAGTGGGTTCTATACCACTGGTGCCACCTGGAAAGCCTGTATATACTGTGCCCTACCTCTATTCAAACTTGTAGTAAAACCATCTTCACTGTCCAGACTATATATAACTAATCTCATTCTTTTAATCAAGGTTTTCATTTGGTAAGCTAAAAGACCCTTTTTTTCTAAGATTTTGTTAAATCACTACCATAGCTAACACTTGTTGGTAGCTAATTTATTGAGTGTGTCTTATGGACTGAAAATGCTGATAAGCACACTTATATATACTCTTTATCCTCAAATCTCAAATGCTCTTTATTGAGGTACAATATTTTTTCCCACTTGTCAGATGAGGAAACTGAGATTTTGAAATATTAAAATGTGACTCAATGGGATCCCACGAACTATACAGTCCATGGAATTCTCCAGGCCAGAATACTAGAGTGGGTAGCCTTTCCCTTCTCCAGGGGATCTTCCCAACCCAGAGATCTAACCCAGGTCTCCCTCATTGCAGGAGGATTCTTTACCAGCTGAGCCACAACAGAAGCCAAGGAATACTGGAGTGGGTAGCCTCTCCCTTCTCCAGTGGATCTTCCCAACCCAGGAATCCAACCAGGGTCTCCTGCATTGCAGGTAGATTCTTTACCAACTGTGCTATGAGGGAAGCCTGTAATATAGTCTCCCTATCTTATTTGCTCCTTTACTTCTTTGGTTTCATCTATTCAACAAATACTTATTTAGTCCCTATCATGGACCAGGTACTGTGCTAAACACTAGAAATATAGGAGAGGGCAAAAAAACAGAAGTGATTCCTATCTTCATAGAACTATTTAACAAGTAATGATAGAAATAAAATCCTCACCCAGGTCCACCCCAATCCAGCAATGAACTCTTCAACTTCAGTACTCAGTGTGTCCCTTTTTCATTTTTTTTTCCCTTTCGGCATCACAAAAATGTATCAGGGACAGTGAGTATGATTATAAGTTCTAACACAGTGTCTGGCTTACTGACTTCTTTCTGCTCTCTGATGACAGTGAAGCTCTTTTCCTGTCCTGGACTCCCTGCTCCTGCCCCTGGCCTGAAGAAAATCCAGAACATCGACTCATTGTAGTAGTAACAGACTATCTTTCAAAATTTCTCTCCTAGAGCTCACAGATCTCACTTTCAAAAGTCCCCTCTTCAAAGCCACCACCTAGGTAAGAGGTGGCCAGTGCCTTGTTCTATATTATGGCAAAAATGTAAAATATACATGGCAAAAACACAAAATTTATCTGTATAGTACATAGAGAGAAAGACCAAAGCTATGTGTAGCCTGTGATGATAGATTCAAGGGTTCAGCTGCCCCAGACCTTTCCTGGCAGGGAGAATCCATCCTTGTCTCAGAATCCTGTGAGCCATCCATAACAGTCCAGGTAGGGAAGATTTTTCTTAGCTGTTTCCAGCCTAGGTTGACTTTAATGGATTTTATTTTTCAGGTGACTCTAAGTCAAGTGCCATAGGAGTTGGAAGCCAAGTGGTCCCTCCTGTCAGTTACTTAGAGAGAGAACTTTCTCTTTCACCTTCTGACCATTTTACTAGGAAGGGAAGTTCAAGGATCTGATTTCACTCTGCCTCTACTTCACTGTGGCTCCCAGTGGGACATGTTTCTATGATATTCAAAGGTTAGAAAGAAGTGGATCCTGCAGTTCAGAGAGAAGTAGAAAAGGCAGGGGCAAAGGCAAAGACAAAAAGGGGAAGATAAGATGAGGTTAACACATGAAAGTGATTTGCTTTCTCTCTTGGGCTGGTTTCACAATGCAGACACACCAGGGTGGCTGTCTTCTTCAGTACTTTGCTAAAGGCTCTACTGTGCTAAGAGACATCAAACATCCAGCAAGTCTTTGGTCTTACTCAACAGTTGGGTCCCATGTTTCTGTTCTCCCATTCACCACATTTTGCCAGAGAAGTCTACTTTGCTTCCGACACTCAGTTACCTATTCCACAAAGGAAAAAGGTCAGTGGATGAAAAACCATACTCAGTTTTAGTAGAGGAAAGCAAAGAGAATCTACGCTCTCTTTTATTATGAGATACCTGTGTTGGCATATTTAATTCATGTGCATAGGTGTGTGTGTGTGTGTGTGTGTGTGTTTACTAATTTCTGGTTTCATCATATTGAATATTGTGTTTGTAAAGCTGAGCAGATTCTACTTAAATAAGTCCACAGAAACCCATTAAATGACCATGGTTAATTGTCATTGAATTTTTAACTGTTCAGTGAACATCTTCTAACTAAAAAGTATGTACCTGCCTAGGTCAATAAGAATTTTTCACTGGAGGAATTGAAAGAGCATATTTTAGTTTTGTTTTTACATGAATTTCCTGCCTGATCTGCCAGATCAGTATTCCCTTTTATCAGTTATCCTCATTTTCCTCCTTCTAAATATGATTGCCCTTTCTCAAACTCTCTCCTGGGTCTCTCACCCTCTGTTTAGTTCTAAAGTATTATTATCCACTAACTTCCTTCTTCATATTACCCTTATTACCTCTTGACTCTACCCATTTGCCTACTGATTTCCCCAGTCTCATATCTCACATGATAAAACCAAGATTTGGATGCTAAGCCATTCCTGTGCTGCCATAACTTTATTTATTGACCCCAAAATTGCTGCCTGATCTCTGCTCTCTTAGGTTACTCCTGTCCCTGTTTTGCTAATAATTAACAGTTAAATTTTATCTTTAAAAGTAAAACGTAGACCTAAGATCTATTTTTCACCAATAAAAGCTTCACTCTTTAGGCTGGTTCTAATGGCTCCCAAATTCTATCTCTCAACCATGATACAATTCTTTGGAATTCCAGACTACCTATCTGCTTGCTAGAATTTTCCATTGGAAACGTCCAACTAGTCAAAGCTATGGTTTTTCCAGTAGTCAAGCACAGATATGAGAGTTGGACCATAAGGAAGGCTAAGTGTCAAAGAATCAGTGCTATCAAACTGTGGTGCTGGAGAAGGCTCTTGAGAGTCCCTTGGACTGCAAGGAGATCAAATACAGTCAATCCTAAAGGAAATCTACCCTGAGTATTCATTGGAGGGACTGATGCTGAAGCTGAAGCTCCAATACTTTGGCTGCTGATGTGAAGAGCCAATTTATTGGAAAAAACCCTGATGCTGGGAAAGATTGAAGGCAGGAGGAGAAGAGGGCAACAGAGGATAAGATGGTTGGATGATATTACTGATTCAATGGACATGAATTTGAGCAAGCTCCTGGAGATGGTGAAGGACAGGAAATTCTGGCATATTGAATTCATGAGGTTACAAAGAGTCAGACACAACTGAACAACAACAAAATCAAATGTGCAAAATCAAACCCATCCTTTCTTCTATGAAGACATGCAATTTCTTACTCTTTTTCAAAATCCTAGGTTTCGATGAAAGTGATAGTGTTTGTTGCTCAGTCCTGTCTGACTCTTTGCAACTCCATGGGACTGTAGCCTACCAGGCTCCTCTATCCATGGAATTCTCCAGACAAGAATACTAGAGTGGGTAGTCATTCCCTTCTCCATGGGATCTTCCCAACCCAGGGATCAAACCCGTATCTCCTGCATTGGATGAAGATTCTTTACCATCTGAATGATCAGGGAACTAGATTTGAGTAGTAAGGCAGAATTAATGATTGGCCTGAACCCAGTAGAAATCCCTGAAAGCTGGCCTTTTCATTTGAAGGAACTATAATCTCTTTCAGATAAAGCATATGACAAAATATTAAAACTTCCTCATTATCACCCCATTTCACCTCCAACCACCCCATTTTTTTGGTTATTGTCATGTCACAAACATCTGCCACTTCTTCTGTGTGGTCTCTCCAGCACCCGTACTAAGCTGTTCTACAACCACACCTGGGAATATGCAATATCTCATCTTCATAGAATGTCCTTTCTTCTCTTGTCTATTTATTCTAATCTGTCACAATTTCAAATTCCAGTTAAAGTATTTTTCAATAATAAAACATTTTTTTCCCTAAATCTTTCTAAAATGAGTTCTTTTCTCTCTTTCAGCACCCGAAGATGATAAATTTAGTACTTTATCATACAATTATGCAACCCTCTGTTCCTATGGATGAGTCATATCACCTCAAAGAAATTCAGAGGAAAAACCACATTATTCAACTCTATTTTATTTTCAACAGAACCCAGTTTAAGGTTGAATAGTAATTCTCTCATTCCATTTTTATCCATCTGTCAGGAATCATTTATTGTATACATATTATTTTCCTGATATTATAAGAGGACTTTATGATAGAAATATTAGAAACACAATACTCAAACTCAGGGTGTTTACAGTTTAGTGGGTGGGATTGAGAATGGACTGGAAAAATATAGTAAAACAAAAATACTGGCTGTATTCACAGACCACTAAAAGAATCCTGAAGTGTCTATATAAATGAGCAAGGAAGATCTTGGAAAGCTTTGTGAAAGAAGTGGTATTTGATCTAGAATGTAAAAGGCTAATAGGAACTAGTCAAGTGAGAAGATGGTGGGTGGGATCCAGTATGCAGAAAGTCACAGAGGCACACTGCATTAAAAGATCTAAACACTATTTTGCAGAATTAGAGTGATGTTTCTCCTTTACTTTTTCTACCTGAATGCACCTGAGGATTAGAAATTAGATTCCCTTTTGCTGCCTGGTACGATGACTCACGCAGTAGTGATTCATCTAAGAGAGGCAGAGAAAGCTATAACTTTTTGCAGGAAATAAAACAAAATCATCAAGGCTGTGCTTGGTTGAAAAAGCCTCCTGGGGGTTCCAGTGCTTGATCCTAGGAAATACTGCTTTCCCCTTCTACTTGAGAATCATGAGGCTAAATGACTGGATTGGTGAGGAAAGTTGGGGGGAAATGTTGGACTTACGATGAGCTGCTCATATTCTGGTCACAGAAAGTGAACAAGCTCTAGTCTCTGTGTCTGAATGACACAGGTGAACTGACACGTGCATATGGAAAGGTAAGATGTGTGACAGAACTCACACAGGGTGTTAAGGGTCAAACAAGAGAAATCACATAAGGCTGCCAAGAGGCAGTCATACCTAGGCTGAGTTTAACAAGGGATGCTATACCATTATCAACAGAAGTAAAGAAAGAGAATTCTAGGAGGACATGTGTTCTTCTGTATGTAGGATTCTTAGCTACATCAGAAACCTGGATGGTCTTTGAATCATCAAAAACATATTCTGAATTTCCTTCCCATTTATGTCACTGCAGAGCACTGAGTATTCCCTGTACTATATGTTAGTTTCTCATTAGTTATCTATTTTATGAGCATGTGAAAGTATTAGTGGCTTAGTTGTGTCTGACTCCTTGCAACTCCTTGGACTATAGTCCACCAGGCTAAGGCTCCTCTGTCTATGGAATTCTCTAGGCAAGAATACTGGAGAATATTGGGTAGTCATTCACTTTTCCAGGAGGTCTTCCCAACCTAGGGATCAAACCTGGATCCTCTGCATTGCAGGCATATTCATTACCATATGAGCCACCAGAGAAGACCCTATATATATATGCTAATTCCAATAAATACAAAAAAGAGAGGATATATGTTTCGTTGTTTAGTTGCTAAGTTGTATCCACCTTTTGTGACCACCTTGTCTAAAGCCCACCAGGCTCCTCTTTCCATGGTGTTTCCCAGGCAAGAATACTGGAGTGGGTTGCCATTTCCTTCTCCAGGGGATTGTCCCAGCCCAGGGACTGAATCCATGTCTCCTGCATTGGCAGGTGGATTCTTTATCACTGAGCCACCAGGGAAGTCTGGATATATGTATACTTAGAGATGATTCATTTTGCTGCACAGAAGAAACTGATGCAACATTGTAAAGCAACTCAATTCCAGTAAAAAATTATTTAAAAAGAAAAAAAAGAGAACATATTCTGATAAGTTAAATTCAGAATTTCTTTGCTGAAAAACCTAAAGCCATCAATTCAGCTCTTGTCTTATCCTCATTGATTTGCTAAACTATGTGTATATGTTAAATACAGTTTTGAAAACATTTGAGGGAGGCTAAGAAAGCTACAGGGTGTCTGATGGGAACAGAAAGGAATAAAGGATCATGTCCAGGATTTTGGATGTTTTTTAAGTTGAAGTTTTGTTTGTTTGTTTGTTTTCCTTATAATTTTGACTTGGGCCAGCTTTACCTTTGGTTAAATAGAAACAGTGACTAAAAGGGATATCTCATTATAATATTATTAGCCTGAAGTGCCTATGTTTGATATAGATGATCTAACTATCTTTAGCAAAGAGGAGTACTGTAAGAGTAAGGACTCTGGGTAAATCAATTGGTGGTGGTGATGGGGTAGAGTACAGGAAGAGGATGTCCAGGACAACCAGGAATAGCCAGTGATATTGATCACCTGGGACCAGGATAAAAGAGAAGTGAATTAAGCAAAATTTACCCTCATCTACCTTAGTGTTCCAGAGAATTGACACTAAGACATGGACAAAAGTAAGTGGGTGTGAATAACTGTGACTGTGTACATGTGCCATATGCAAGCCTGCATTTTTAAAGGAATGAGGTTTAGTGAACCATTAGGAAGTGCAAAAATAGCTTAGATAATTTTTCCTAATATTGGACATCCTGGATCATATTGGAATCCCATAGTAACAATCAGGAAGACTTTACTTAGTTTTATAACCGATGGCACTGATTTCAACACTATATTGTTTCAATCTTCCTGCAACATGTTGAAATTTAGAGATTTTTGTGCATTTTTGCATTATTTATAAGTCAATATTTAGATGGGTTTATTTTCTATTAGCATCTTCATATGTAAAATATTTATATAACATATTTGTAATGGGATGGCATTTATGTAGAAGGTATCTGTCCTCCCATAAATTTACCTAACTTTCCTACTAATGAGGATGCCTCCTCCCAAGATGTCATCAACATTGCAGGGGAACACTTATTCCTCAGTCCATCTTTGTTTTGGGAATTTTTTGTTTACTTTTCTAATTTTTTTAAGGCTTGGTTTGTTTCAATTCCTGAGTTATCTTCATATTTTTCAGGAGATATTTTATAATTTACATGCAAAACTATTTCTAATGCTTATAGATAATGCTTTTCCTTCAGCATCAGTTTAATTATTCATTTAGTTTTTAAAAATTTTATATGATTTTTAAAGGTTACTTTTCATTAGCAGCTATTACAAAATATTGACCATATTCCCCGTGTTGTACAGCACATCCTTGAGGCTTATGTTAAACTCAGTAGTTTGCGCCTCACACTTCCCCACTTCTATAGTGCCCTCCCCACTTCCCACTTCCCCACCTCTTATAGTGCCACTGGTAACCCATAGTTTGTTCTCTGTATCTGTGAGTCTGCATCTTATTGTAATATTTCAAAGATAACATTTAAAGAAATGTTAAATGTTAAAATCATAAAATGTTAAAATCATAACATTTACCACATTGTTTAGAAATTCTGAGTGTGTTTGTATTCCTATGGGTGTCTGGGTATGATGAAGTCAAGAAAATTATATTCTAAAATAAAAGCAATATTACTGTTTTTTTTTTTTTTGGTCTTCCTCTCAGTGCTGTGTTCAATAAAGGGGTATTAGAAGCATTTCAAGCAATGAAATATGGACTTTGTAGTTAGAGACTTAAATCCTAACGTTGCCACTTACAATCTGTTCAACCTTGAGAAAATTACCTAACTTTTTTTGAACTCAGCTTGTTAATTTTTAAAATGAGAATAATAAAAGCACCCTCCTCATAGGAAGATTGTGAACATTAAGAGAATTATGAATATAAAACACATATAAAACCAGGGGCCAAACACCTGGTGTGACTTCAAGGAATTATATTTCATTGATTATAAGACACACATTTTCTCCATGTATTTTAATATCACTGTAGATGAGAAATGTCTTACCATTTTTTGTGTCTTATCGTTAATTTTGGACTTCCCTGGTAGCTCAGTGGTAAAGAATCCACCTGCTAATGCAGGAGACATGGGTTCAATCCCTGGCTCAGGAAGACCCCCTGGAGAAGGAAATGGTAACCCACTCCAGTATTCTTGCCTGGAAAATTCCATATATAGATGAGCCTGGTGGGCTACACTTCATGGGGGTCACAAAAGAGTCATACACGACTTATTGACTAAAAACAACAACAATAGCTAATCTTACAGTTGATGAATCATAGTTTTATCGTTTAAATACATGACTAATGTTTGAAACAAAATGTTTAGTCAAAATTTTAGAAATAAGCACTACGGAGTTAGATACCAACTATCACATTGGATATAATTTGCAGTAAAGAATAACATGAGAAGTTTGCAAATTAAGATGAAATGAATACATATTCTCTCCATTTCGTGTTTATTCATTTATTTATTCTGCAAACACTTCTTTGTTGAATCGATAACCATATGCCAGGTTTTGTGCAGGTTAAACACCTAAAAGATTAGTGAAACATAATCTTTATATTCAAAGATCTAACAGATGTCTTATGGAAGTCAGCAAAACTATATAAATACAGTATCAGACATAATTGCCTAAGCTAAGAGTTTACATAGCAAAAGGATCTAACTCATAGAGGAGGAGAGGAAGAGGAAAAACATAATAGAAGAGGTGATTCCCGAATTCTTGGTAGGCTAGTAGAGCGGGTGAGACAAAAGGTGAGGGGAGTATATTCTAGGATGAGGAAACATTAAAAAGAACTTGAAGGAGGAAAAGGAAGTGGTCTTTCTGGCTCAGGAAACTACATGATGTTTAACTTTGATGAAGTGCTTGAGGGAGAAGCAAAAATCATAGCGAGAAAGGGAAGAATGAACTCACTCACAAGAACCATGCATAATCATACAGATGTATGGGGACTCAGGATTTCCATGGAAATATTCTGGGTTTCAACAGCAGAGGCAGTATAATCACACTTGTATTTTCAAAATATTTCTCAGAATGTATTAAAGTTGACAAAGTTGAAGACAAGTAGAACAGTTAGGAACTTACTGGAATAATTTTTAGTGCTGGTATTGGGGATCCAGTAGGATGAGGAGATTTGAGAGATCATTAAAGGAGATGGAAACTATGGGAACTGGTGATAAATTGATTGTGAAATAAAGACAGAAGTCAAGTTTGGATGAACACATTTCAGTTCTTTGGACTAGTTTATGCACCCTTTGTATAAGTAATGGTGATGGGTTCATAATGAACATTTGGGAAACAGTTGTGCCTTGACTGATGATTCATTTTTCTAGAAATTCTTTATGTATTTCATAGATAGATAGCCATAGTGGATAAATATAATTATCAAGAAAAAGGATATCCCTGAGTCAACATTTTGGAAATATTCAGTTGTCTAGAGTGGTTTTTCTCATTGTCTTTTATCATAACAACATGGTGACTTACAATATAAAGTGACACCTAGAAATAGCAAAATAAAATGGATCTCTGAAACGGCTCTTTTTTTTTCCTCTCTCTTGCCATATTCTCAATAGCATTTCTCTGATTTAATTCTTTGATGGTTCCAAGAATTACATTTCAGATTCCATAATTACACAGAAGAATTGGAGTCTTGTAAAAATTTAGAGTATTCTATTGAAAGGCAGTTTTTATTATCAGCTGAATCTTGCTGTGATGCACCAAAAGACATTGTTTAGAGCATTGTAAAAGAACTCTTTTTTAATATGACTACTTTCCTTTGAAAACATGTAGCTCTCCTTTACTTAATATGACTGTATTAACTACTATTGACTACGTATTTGTTGAAAGTCTTATAGTATGGTATTAAGGGTATTGAGCTAGTATAAAATATACATGAACTTTATCAATTTTCATTTTTCCTTTTACAAACCAAAGAAAATATTAAGTGACATTTTATGACACTTGATAGGTATTTAAAATTTGTTATTGCGGCTGTTCAGTGAACAGTCAGTTACAAGTGTAACAGGATGACTGTGCTTCCATGATGAGAAATGGATATTAGTAGCAATGAAATCTGCATCCTATAATATGTGCTCATTTTCCATCAATGTCTTGCTCTTGACTCTCTGCTAAGCTCATTATCCCCTCTGTGCCCAAATTTGCCCGTATGAAAAGGTAGGACAAAAGGAAAAATAAATTAATACTTGTCTCCAAAATGATCCGAAATCTAGGTGTTAAGACCTTATACCATTTTAGAGCCTGGATTTTTAACTGCTGTCCTCATACACTTACTACACTGTTCTTTGGGAGGGTAGCTGAGAGACTGATGAAATAGTCCTTTTTACACCTTTCATCCATAAAGAAGGTCCTTTTATTTGCAGCTGAAGCTATTATATCTTGAGCCTATGGCTATTTGGCACTTTTAACGATGGAAATTTTAAAAGAAAAACAGCAAGTAATGTGTGAAAATGCCCTCTGGGAATGTTATTTTATTACTATATGTCTCTTATCATTTAGAAAACTAGATATAATATGAAATCCTTGGTCAAACAGTTTGTTGTGTGGCTGGTTGGCAAAGAATCAGATAACAGGTACCAAAAAAAAAAAAATAATGCTCAACTTACCTAAGTTATGTGTGTGTGTGTTTGTATGAGGGTGCCACAAGCCAAGTTGAAGGAGTGAATAAAAACATCATCAGAGGAGAGGCAAAAGACATTTGGTGTGAAAAAGCAGTGTGGTGTCATGAGGGGCTTTGGAGTGTAGCAAGCTAGGGTTTGGACTGTGGCTCTCCTAGTGTTTTATTAATTTATAAGTGTTAATTTCTTCTATGAAAAACACACATGCTTATTCTAATAGACTCACAGGGTCACTGCAAATGTCATTATTCCATTCTTTTATGGCTGAATAATATTCCACTGCATATACGTATCACATCTTCTTTTTTTTTTTTTTATTATTGTTTTTGCCATACATTGTCATGATATCACCATGGGTTTACATATGCTTCCCCTCCGGGTCCCCCCTCCCTCCTCCCTCCCCCCCCGGGAAATCTCGCTGCACCAGTCCCGAGCATCAATCCTGGGCTGGCGATTGATTAGACACATGACAATTAACATGCTTCAATGCCCTTCTCCCATCTCATCCCACCCTTACCCTCATCCACAAAGTCCACAAGTCTATTCTATACATCTGCGTTCCTTTTGTTGTCTCCCATGTTGGGTTCTCATTACTGTCTTTCTAAATTCCATATATATGTGTTAATATACTGTATTGTTGTTTTTGCTTCTGGCTTACTTCACTCTGGATAATGGGCTCCAGTTTCGTCCATCTGAGTAGAATTGCTTCAAATGAATTTTTTTTTAATGCTGAGTAATATTCCATTGTGTATATATACCACAGCTTTCTTATCCATTCGTCAGTTGATGGGCATCTAGGTTGCTTCCATGTCCTGGCTATTGTAAACAATGCAGCGATGAACATTGGGGTGCACGTGGCTCTTTCAATTCTGGTTTCCTCGGTGTATATGCCCAGCAGTGGGATCACATCTTCTTTATCTATTCTTCCATTGATGCTCCCATGTCCTGGCTATTGCAAATACTGCTGTGATGAACACTGAAATGCATATATCCTATTGAGTTATGATTTTCTCCAGATATATGCCCAGGAGTGGTGTTGCTGGATCATATGGTAGCTATATCTTTAGTTTTTTAAGGAACCTCCGTACTCTTCTCCATAGTGGCTGTACCAATTTGCATTCCCATCAACAGTATAGGAGGGTTCCCTTTCCTCCACACCTTCTCCAGCATTTATCGTTGTAGATTTTTTGATGATGGCCATTTTAACCAGTGTGAGGAGCTACCTCTTTCTTAATACACCTTTTGGTACTTTAGGGGTTCTTCTACTTTCTTTTTTTTCCTCCAGATAGGCAATCCATACAGATATGGGTTATGACAGCTTTCTCTCTCTCTCCTTTCCTCCATATATATATATACACACACACACACACACACACACACACACATACATGCATACACCCATATACATACATATACCTATACACACAGACACAGACACACACACACATATATATACACACACATATACATTGCAATCCTCCTTTATCCCTTGTTTGCATTCTGTAGTTTCAGTTATGTGAGGTCAACTACAATTTGAAAATATTAAATGGAAAATTCCAGAAGTAGATAATTCATAAATTTAAATTTTGTACCATTATGAATAGTGTGATGAGGAATTTCACCAATTCATTCTTCTCTGTCCTGCTTGGAATCCCCAACCACTGACATAATCTGCCTTTGACATTCAACCATTGACATCCTCATGCCTGGATGATCTGGGTGTCGGGGTCCAGCCCCAGTGGGGCCCGGGGGTCTTGAGGGATGAGTGGCGTCAGCGGAAGAACTGAGCTGAGTTGATGTGTGGTGATGGAGCAGTCTCTCTTTATTGCTGTTAGTTTGTGGGATGATGGAGAAGTCTTTCATTTATTGTTGTTGGTTTACAGTTTTATAGCCAAACAACATCCCCATTACATCATTACATCACCTATCATTCTATACAATTTTTTGTTTTCTACCTTCCATAGCAACCTTATCATAGAGTTCATTCCCCAAACTATTATGGAACATTCCCCTTACAGAAGTCAGATTTTTATGTAATTAGATTTAACAATAGTATGTTTATCATTTGAATGTCTTCAGTATACTTCATTCAATCATGATAAGTACATCAACCTAAGTAGAAAGGTTACATTTCTCTTATCAGGTACAACTATGTAGAAGCTAGAGGGAAGGGCTAAAGCTTGAAACTGTTTTAATCTAGTAACCTACTCTGGTTCTTACGAGGAAAGAGGAAAGAGGACAAAGAAACATTTTAGAAAGAGGAAAGAGGACTGAGACAGTTTAGAAAGAGGAAAGAGGACTAAGAGACAGTCTAGCAGCACTGCTTTAGCAATAAAACCCTATTAACCTTATAACTACTATAATGAATTCCTATGTCTACATTATCCTAAGGCAATCAATATCTCCAACTATGCTGGCCACAGTTATGAGCATTCCTAAGTCCCAATCGAGCCTGATTTCTTCAAGGAAGAGAGCCTCCTCTGTGGAGTGGTCAGGGGAGTGGGAGGTGGAAAGGTGACCCAAGCAGGAGCCTTTCTGGTGATGGCCTTGGCATGACCCCCAGAGAACTCTTGGTAAACTCCCCAGTAATTAGTAGGAGGAGGAGTAATCTATTTAAATGTCCCTTTCATTTCTCCTTAGCCCCCAGGGAAGGTGATCCACCTTCCCAGATCCTCTGGTCTGGGGGGATTATCTCAGGACTAATTCTTTCCAACTGGGACTGACCTACTTGAGCCAATGTTCTGAGCATGGATAGAACTCCCAAGAAAAATACCAGGGTGGGGCTTGCCCAGGATGCCCCGATAAAGAAAGTCAGCTTTGCAATTTCTTTCTTAGTCTCTTGACCTTGTCATCTGAGCAAGGGGGCATCCTGATGGCTCCCAGCATCTGGGATCACCAGAATTAGATGATTCTTCTTCTAACTGTTATCGGAAGTTCAATAGTAGCCTAAGGCTATGTCAAGTACCTCTGTCTTTCACCTCACTTCATCTCATCATGCAGGCATTTTATCATCTTGAATAATCACAAGATGAAGACAGATGAGTACAGTAGAAGTTATTTTGCGAGAGAGAGACCACATTGATACAACTTTTATTGCAGTATACTGTTAAAATACTTCATTTTATTATCAGTCATTGTTGTTAATTTCTTACTGTGCCTAATTTGTAAATTAAACTTTATTATAGGTATGCATGTATGAAAATGCATAGTATACATAGGATTTGATACTATCGTTGGTTTCAGGCATCCACTGGGGATCTTGGAATATATCCTCTGTATATAGGAGGAGAAGGCTTCCCCCATGGCTCAGTGGTAGAGAATCCACTTGCCAATACAAGAGACTTGAAGAGACTTGAGTTTGATTCCTGGATCCAGAAGATTCCCTGAAGTAGGAAATAGCAACCTGTTCCAGTATTCTTGTCTAGAAAATTCCATAGAGAGAGGAGCCTGGTGACTTACTGGCCATGGGATCACAAAGAGTTAGACATGACTGAACAACTGAGCACAGACACATATAAGGGGAGACTATAGTATATATTATATAAATATCAGTCTTTCATCTTCTAGCTTTAAGCTTTTGTTTTCTTTTTATGTTCCTTTGTCATATAATTTATAGTCAAGAATTCTGAATACTAGCAGATTTTCTTATAGCCCTAATGTTAGTATATTTGTCATTCAAACAAAGCCTCTTTATCTATTTATTATTTTATTAATGTACATTTACTTAATTTTTCCACAGATGCATTATAAACAAATTTGGAAAATATCAAAATAAAGAAAGAAAAAGTTTCAGAACACAAGAAGAAATCATTTGTATTTTAAAGTGTTTCAAATGTGTCATTTATAGTACAATTCAGAGGACTTCTTAATTATAACTCTACTTTTACTCACTGGTATAGTGTAATTGAAAGTTCAAAATATTGTGAAGAGAACAATTTTTTACTCAAATCCACCACTGTGTTTAGAAAACATGCACACATTTTTCATGAATATTTTGATATTGTTGCAGGAAACTAACTTTTTAGAACTATTCATTCTCAGCCCATCAAGGGTAATGGGAGTTTGATTAAGCCTTTATGAAGGAACACTTAACCCACTAAAGGTGTGTGAAAGTCCTTAATGACCCTCACTTGTGGTGACCACATTCTCATATATTTCTATTTCACATTCTACTCAAGTTTTTCTGTATGGTCAAAAGAATGTGACAAAAGTGGTGTTATGTTACTTTCAGTATTAGGTTCAGTAAAGATATCTCAGCTACCTCCCCTTTCGTTGCCCTTTGTGAAACCACCTGCCATATCATAAAAAGAAGCCCATATGGAAATGAACTGAGGCCTTGTGCCAAGAGTTCTTTGAGTATCCCATCTTAGAAATGGTTCCTCCAGCCACAGTCCAGCCTGCAGATGTGTGCAGATCCATCCAACATCTTGACTGCAATCGCATGAGAGATGCTGAGCTATAACTACTCAGCTAAAACTCTTCTGGATGCTTGGCCTCAGAAATTGTGTATAACAAATGTTTACCATTTCTAGCTGCTAACTTTTGGAGCATTTTATTATGCATCAATAAATAATTAATATAGAGAGATTAAGGGATTAGGTGCTTTTTTCTATACTCACAACACATAAAGTCAGAAAGTAAATAGTTGTTCCTGTAAAAGAAGATTCAATTAAATCTAAATAAAAAAAATAAGACTTAGTCAAGAATCTTAGAAAGGGGAGTGAAAGTTTGGAGAGTTGAGAACAAGGCCATTAAGAGTGACCTATATTTTATTTATTTTTTATTTGTTTATTTTTAATTGAAGGATAATTGTTTTACAATATTGTGTTGGTTTCTGCTTCCAGAGACCAAGTGCAACTGTCTGCCTAGATCTTCATATGTTTTCAACATGACTTTACAAATATGAGCTTAGTATGTTCAAATGAATGAAGGCAAAAGGACCATAACAGATTCTAAATACTGTTTTCATAAGTCAGGGACATTTTCCAGAATAATTGTTCCTCACACGCTAAACTTTCTAATTTCTGTCTTATCATGTTTATGATTTACATGTCATACTACCTTAAAATGTAACTTCCATTGGTCAGAAATAGTCGATTCCCATTTTAAAATGCTTTCATGATGTGTTTAATAATCCTAGGTCTTATATGTCAGATATTATGCATTTTGTAGACAAATAGGGTTTTTTAAATAACTAGATGAGCTGAACTTTATGATCCACTTTAAACCAATAGTTCTATGATTCTGTGAATAGGTAGGCTGCTCTAAGTAGGGTGACATAAAACTTCGAAATAATTAGTGAAAAATCAAAAAATCCTATCAAAATTGTCTTACAGATATAGTGAAACTCAGAAGAACCTATTATATCCACACTGGTGTTCTATGAAGGAATGGCCCATTGTATGGATATCTATCTATCTGGAGAGAGAGAAGGGGAGGGGAGGAAGAGAGAGAGAAAGCTGTCACAAGAACAAATTATGATAAATTGATTCAGGCATAAAAATAAAATGTGGCTTTAGAAAACTTTCACTTAGCCACTTATTAAGAACATTGCTTCATAGTGAACTTCGAAAAACACAAATATGACCAAGTTATGAGAGCTTCCCTAGCAGATCAGACAGTTAAGAATCCTCCAGAAATTCAGGAGACCTGGGTTTGATTCCTAGATGGGGAAGATCCCCTGGAGAAGTGAATAGCTACCCACTCCAGTATTCTTGCCAGGAGAATTCTATGGACAGAGGAGCCTGGTGGGCTAACGTCCATGGGATCACATAAAAGTTGGACACGACTGGCATGGCCTATCCCTAAAACCCTTCAATAGCTCCCTAACATATAAAGCAAGAATTCCTATCCTGAACTTATGGATCCTTACAAGTTCCATGGTCTTTGGGAAAGTCTCTGAACACACTGCAAACACTATGATGGTAGACTGAAGTTTTTACCTCCCCATCTCTACATTCCTATTAGAGAATTTTCTACATTTTTATGGATGTGATGGCACATATCTAAGTATGAAGAAGAAAATCTTAGCAGCCCTTGAGAGGCAGAGGCTGTTAACATTATAATCTCCAGGGTTTTTTTTTTCTTGATAGCAATATATAACATTACATAAGCTTGAAATATATAAAGTGTTATTTTGATACATTTACATATTGCAATATGATTATTATAGTAGTGCTAAATGACAACTTTATTACATCACATCATTATCATGTCTTTTCTTGTGTGTTGGAAACAATTAAGATCTAGTCTCTTAGTACTTTTAACTTTATTATTCAGTATTGTTGATTATAATCACTACATTGTGCATTAGCTCTACAGAACTTTTTTGTCTACTAGTTGCAAATTGATAGTGACATTTTAAAAGAAATTAATATTAGCAAAAGGAAGATTTATTTATTAAGACAAGCAAATACAACTGGGGAAAGGCAGGGCCTGGAAGCCTCCTGATACTTTACCAGCTCCATCAAGGAGGATGGAATTAAGCACACAAGAACTGAGACTACACCGTGTGAGAGGTGCAGAGGAAACACAAGGGAGAGACAGAAGGAAGCGAGAGGAAGGAAAGTGGTGTGCTAGACTCTATATGGACAGAAAGAGTATATATCATTTTGCTACACATTATTTAGGGTACTGTTGGATACAACCAATAAACATTGAATTCAGACTTTTAGATTAATTTTTAAATTGCAGTATAATGCTTTATATTGTTGTACTTACTGCTTCTGACAACGTGAATCAGCTATATGTACACATATATCCCCTCCTTCTGGAGCCTCCCATCTCCTAACCCTGATCCCACTCCTCTAGGTCATCACAGAGCATGAGCCAAGCTCCCTGTGCTGTAGAGCAGCTTCCCAATAGCTATCTATTTTATACATGGTAGTGAGTACAGATCTATTTAACCATATAAGGGACTTAGTGGCCACCATTAAAACAGGGTCTGGTGGTAGGTGAACTTCAGAGCTATATTGTTTCTGTGACTCAGAAGTGTCAGTAGGAACCATGTTTCTTTCCACCTCTTCATTCCCCCTTCTATGGTGCAGACTGAATTTTAAACCCTGGTTCCCCCTCATGGTCACAGAATATGGCTAGTAGTAACTCCTGCAGCTGCTCTGCCCTGAATCATATAAAGAGAGAAAAGTTCTGCAATTTGCTTCTGGAAGTCCTCCCAGAAAAATCAAGGATGTTTGTTTCCTAGAAGCCTTCAGCCAGCCTTTTCAGTAAATTGCTTGGTTAAATATGTGTTTTGTACCCTCCCCTAAATCAATACCTGTGGTCAAAGGGTAGACTTTGGATGATTAGTTTAAGCTGGAACCACATGCCATACCCCTAGACCATAAAGACTAAGTCAGTTTCTCTCAAAACATCTTTATGTTATAGGTGGAGGTATGGCCGTTGAAATGAAAACTGAGCAAATCTCCAAAAGAAAACAAACAAACAAAGCTGTTTGGATATTGGAGAACCCAGTCACCACCTCCATTACTATTTTATCCTGTGGAGACTCCTTGTGCTTGTCTGATAAACTAAAAGTATTTTTTTCCCCCAGGCTGGAGGTTCTATTTCCATCTTTCCCAGTATCCAGGATGTCTATAAAAAGTGTGTATATCTTTTTCCAAACAGAAGCTGCAGAACTTTCACTGGAAACTGAAAGAAACTTGTGATCTCAAAATGTGAAGAATCACTGAAATTTAAGTAAACTTTCTAGAAAAGCCAGTTCTCACTTCAAATGTTTCTTTAAGTTATCCACAGCACCAACACAAGAACAACTTCATCCTTTCCCTTTGTCATCTAGGGCCATTCCATGCATCATGTTCTTTGACCACGTTGTTATTTCCTCATCTATCTCTTCTCACTGTGCTTTTCAACATGACATTAAGTGTTAAGTATAACCTTTCCAGTGGAGGTTTTCTTTATTGCTCTGTATTTGTGAAGAGAGTTGACCGATTACATTTGTACCCTAAATGCCTCATGTCAGTAAGTACATATTCTACTCCAGTAGTATTCCTTTATGTGCACATCCTACTCTCAAATGGGATCATAAGTAATTTAAGCTCGACTTGTGTCTCTCTTATTCATCTGTAGATTAACTCTCCTTTCTTGTAAAACCCTTGTTCAGTGAACAACCAACCATCGCGGGCTTAGTTGTCATCAAAGTCATAACAGAAGATATTCAGGAGTTTTGTGATGCCTCACTATTACTATTGTTAACATCAGAAAGCGTTTTCTCATTTCTCAACTAAGACTTGGTACAGGTGGCTAAGATGGTATAGAATCTGCCTGCAGTGTAGCAGACTGGGGTTTGATCCCTGAGTCAGGAAAATTCCCTGGAGAAGGAAATGGCTACCCACTCAAGCATTCTTGCCTGGAAAATCCCATGGACAGGAGAGCCTGGTGGGCTATAGTCTGGGGGTCAGAAAGTGTCAGACATGACTGAACAACCAACAAACTGTAAGACATTAGGGTAAAAATAGGAACTTCCCTGGTGGCTCAGTGACAAAGAATCTGCCTGCCAATGCAGGAGACTCAGGTTCGATTCCTGGATTGGAAGATCCCCTGGAGAAGGAAATGACAACCCACTCCAGTATTCTTGCCTGGGAAATCCCACAAACAGAGGAGCCTGGTGGACTACAGTCCATGGAATAGCAAAAGAGCTGAACAAGACTTAGCGACTAAACAACAACAAAAGTGAAAATGGAGCTTTGGATAAATGATGGAATCCTATTTAACTACTTAAGATCTTGTGAATTTACACACTATACCCCTAAATCTACATAATGAATATCAGTCTTAAAGTTGACATTTATTGAGTGCTTTCTATATAATGGGCACTGTGCTAAGTGCTCTACAGACATTATTTCATTTGATGCTTTCAAAACCTCAGGAGGTGGATATTATGATTCTTTCCATTTTATTTGTAAAAATTTTTAGGTTGAAAGAGAATATATGCACATTACCTGTAAGTAGAGGAGACAGGATGTGAATTCAGAGATCTCTAGCTATAATTAAACCCTTCCCTGGTGTCTCAGATGGTTTGATCCCTGGGTCAGAAATATCCCTTGGAGAAGGAAATGGTAACCAAGTCCAGTATTTTTGCCTGGAGAATTTCATGGACAGAGCAGCCTGATGGGATACAGTCCATGGGGTCGCAGAGTCAGACATGACTGAGCAACTAACACTTTCACTTTATTTCACTGAAGATTAGTTAAAGATCATGCTTCAAGGTTCTTTGTGTGCCAGCTCATTTATTATTAAATGTTTAAAAAAATCTTATAACAGTTCTTCATTTTAGGAATCATTATTCTCATTTTAAATGTGGGAAACACAGGTTTAAAGAAGATAACAAAATATTTCAAAAGAGCAAAATCTGAAAAAGATAGAGCTACTCTTGAACACTAATATACTTGACTTCTGAGTGCATCATGCAGGTACTTTTCAATAAAAACCCTGAAAAATAGAATACTAGATACATCCAAGGAACTGTTTGATAGTGTGCCTGGAAAGCTGAGGCTGTGATAAAAAGAAGTCCCTCTCTTGCAGAGATTTATAGCTCTGTCAAGATGGAAAAATAGAGTTTTATAAAATCTTAGAGTTGAAATGGCAATTTGAGGACATCTACAAAAATAATGTGGAAAGTTAAATACCAGTGAAAACTGTCAGTGACAATTCAGTACAAGCCTAGAAAGATACCCCTGGATAGAAGGGATTAATTTTCTTTTGGATGAGTAATTATAAATATAGGCACTTGGGGAAGAGGTATTTGAACTCAAGCTTCACTAGTGTTGAGGAAGTCATTCCTCTGAAAGTATGTAAGTGGCCTTACTGGGATGTAAGTTTCTTTGAGAATCATTCCCAATGGACTGTAAGTTACTTGAGTACAGGTAAGAACCATGTATTGTATTTTTGTTCCCTGAACTTTACCCAATTTGTAGTAATTGGTAGGTATTCAGTACAGATTTATAGTGCAAATTTACCATCAGTCCAACCATGAGAGTATGGTCAATAAAATCATCATGGAGGAAACAAATTTTGAAGTCAGAAAAAGTTACTGATAGGTTATGATGATATGGAAAAGAAATGAGCCACTCTTGGTGTCAGAGGAGAATCCCATTGGGTGCTCTTTGCTCCCAACATCTTCCTGGTCCATTGGTGGTCCACTGGGTGACCCCCTGAGAGAGACTGCAAATAAGGCACAGGCACCAGAGAGTTACAGGGAGAGGAAGAAGCCTGGATTCTCAAGGGTCTCATCACAGCTCCAGGGTTGCCATGAGGCCATCTAGAAAGTTCCCTACAAGAATCACCAAGCCTCATGTTCTTTTCTGAACAGATTAATTATGTGATACTAGACAAGCCATTTGATTTCTGTGCTCTTCAAATTATAAGATAGTAAAATAGGCATTATTATACAGTTTATGGTATTTGGCCTTGATCTTGAATGGTCACATCTTACTCTATTTCCTAATATACTTGGTTTCTGTTTCCCTGGGTCATGTGACAACTTCAAGACAAATGTCTTTTTCCTTGTTAATTGGAACTGTGCCTTTATAATCTCCTGTCATATTTAAGTCTGGTGACATTACTTACTCACATGTGAACCATAGGACTCCTTCTCGTATTTACCAGACTGGAATAGCCTGATTCATCTCATATTTCCTTGGACCCATCCTGGATTCTCTCTCCTTAAGAGCAGGATGTATCTCTGGGATGACAGCCCCAGACCAATCAGCTGCATGAATGGATAAAAAATAAGTAAGTAAACCCCTAGAAATACTAAACAGAGAAGATGGAATCTTGGGATTTCCCTGGTGGTGCAGTTGTTAAGACTCTATGCTTCCAATGCAAGGGGCTTGGGTTTGATTCTTGGTTGGGGGCTAAGATCCAGTATGCTGTACAGCACAGCAGAAAAGATAAAAAAAGGAAAAGATGGAGTCTCTTATATTTGTGCTCTTCTTAACACAGTCTCTACTCTCTTTACACCTTGAGCAAAATTTGGAGCCTATTTTGCCTTTGACTGTATCTAAGTCACTCTGCAATGGGGTGAGTAGGGTGAGAAAAGGGCATGGGGATGTGCACTAATTGAGAGATGAGATTCTTCTGGAAGCTGAAGTTTCACATACAAAAAAATGTCATTGTATTGCTGATGAGATCAAATGATAAAATACATGTGAAATCACTTTGAAAAAACACTATGCAGAAAACTGTGTTAGAGGTAGATGGTTTTACTAATATAGGGGCTTTATATTAAAGAATCATTTCTAAATCAAACAGACAAAAATCATATCTAAATCTCTTTCTCTTTAAGAGCTATTCTCCTCATTCTGGAGCAAATGAATCATTAAAAAAACCCAGAAAATCATAAATAGATGTACAGAGCTGCTAAAAATGTATTAGATCACAACTGTGACTTTATAATACATCTTAATAAAGAGAGTAAATTACTTTTCATTTTCACAGGCATAAGTTTGTTTCTAGGCTTGCCCAAGTGGATTGATATACTTGTTTGAATGTGATTTTCATTCACCTTTATGTTAAAATGAATGGAAGAGAAAAGGTCAAGTTTATTCAGAAAATTGTTAGCTATGCTTAGGAGAAAGTAATTCAGCATATGTGATTTTAATCAATTTTCATTCATTGTTAAAGTTCATAGAAAGTTTAGCCTGATGTCCATGGGAAATACAAATGGTGATTGGCTTTATAGGCACAATAAATTTACCTGAACCTAAAGTCCTCTAGACAATATTGTTACTAAAGCATATTTGTCTGGTTCCAAAAAATAGGAATGTTTAAATTAGAAGAGCTGCTTGCTTAGATGCTAGGTTAATAGAAGCATTTTCAATTCTCAATATTCATTATTTACAATGCCAAGAGGGAAAATTGACTTGATCACACTGTCTGGGCTGTGAATCAGAGTAGTTACATAAAATCTGGGGACCAGACACAGAGGAGAGAACTTGGAGATGGGAGGTCCCAAAAGAGGGATTTGGGCCATTTGCCTACTGCTGTCCCAGGCTGGGGCTCCACTACAAATTTTTCCAGATATTCAGTTAATTCCCCATGTAGTTCTGGAGAATGTGAGGGCAAAGCTTGGTCCTTTTAAGATGTGATGAGAATTAGGGATAAGGTAACTCAGAATGGGCTTCCCTGATAACCCAGCAGGTAAAGAATCCGACTGCAATGTAGAAGACACAGGTAACACAGATTTGATTCCTGGGTTGGGAAGATTCCCTGGAGAAGGAAGTGGCAACCCCTCCAGTTTCTTGCCTGTAGGATCCTATGGACAGAGGAGCCTTGTGGGCTACAGTCCAAAGGTTCACAAAGAGTTGGACACAACTGATGACTAATACAGCACAGACACTCATGTCCATAAATATGAAATAAAGGTGAGAATAACACATATATGTGGAATCTAGAATAATGATACAGATGAACCTGTTTTCTAAGACAGGAATGGAGACACAGACCTAGAAACTGACATGTGTAAACAGAAGGGCAAGGGAAAGGTGGGACGAATTGGAAAACTGGGTTTGACATATGTATACTATGATGTGTAAGACAGATAGCTGGAGGGGACCTGCTATAAAGCACGGGAAACAGCTCTGCTCTGTGCTCTGTGATGACCTAGAGAGGTGCAATGGGGTGAGGTGGGAGGGAGGTCTAAGAGGGAGGGGATATATGTATACATATGGCTGATTCCACAGCAAAAACTAACACAATGTTGTGAAGCAAGTACATTCAAATAAAATAAATAAATTTAAAAAGATGGGATTAGGTACTGGAGCTCTAATAGTACTGGTGATTGATAGAGAATCCAAAATGGAGATGATCAGTGTGACCTGGAAAAGTACATATACTTTTCTATTTCCCTGGCTGGACGCTAATACATCCTTTAAATTAGAAGTAAATAGGTGCTCATTATTGAATTATTATATTTTACCATTTAGTTGCATGGTGTTTCATATCTGCCTATGATTTTATTTTCATCCAAGTTATTTTCTATACATTTTTCCCCTTTGCCTTAGGAAATTGCTAGGAACTAATTTCATTTTTTGATGTCCTAGAGGGATATTATAAGAAAAAATATAGAATTGATTGATAAAACAAAATCCAAATTTATAATTGGAAAGTTGCAGATCAGTCTATATGATAGAGATAGGTCCTAATAAGATTTTTTTCCCCTCATTTCCTCTTTGCAGAGAGATCCCTGAAAGCCCATTATCTTTAATAGGGAAAATTTATTATTATCCTTTAAAGGTTTGGAAGGATGAGAGCTTGAAGGGGAAATTGAGAAGAAGATGAGACTGAGAAAAGATTTCATGCAGGCAAAGAAAGATATATAAAATAAACCATAGTATGGGCTTTGCATATGCAAATGAAACATCTGACCTATTTCCTGAAGGCTTCATTCTTCTGAGCTTTGCGAGTAATGGTTTTATCGATAAATTCATTCTTTCTTCCTGACAAAACTACCCTTTGATATGTACTCGGAATGCAAAGAGTGAACTTTTCGGTGGGTTGTGGTAAGAACAGGAGTTCAAAAACCACTGTGGGCTGTAGAACAACTCTAACTCACTGACTGTTTCATAAATAAAGTTTTATTAGCACGTAGCTGTGTTCATCCATTTGCCAATTGTCTGTAGCTGATTTCATGTTGCAAAGGCAGAGTTAAGTACTTACAACAGAGACAGTGTGACCTGTGTCAACTGAAAAAAAAAAAAAAAAGAAGAACCTAAAAGTTGAGATTTATATTTTATTTGGCAGACAAAACTGAGGACTTAAGCCCAGCATGGAGCCTCTCAGATACCTCTAAGAGGTAAGGGAGGAGGCAGGATATGTAGAACATTTTGCAATACAATGTTGACTTAGAAAAGATGTACAACTAGAGAGTTTCCAGTTAAGTTTTATTCAGGGCAAAATGAGGACTGCAACCTGGGAGGCATCATCTCAGATAGCTCTGAGAGACTGCTCCAAAGTGGCAGTGGGGGAAGGTCAATACATAAGGTTTTGGTGAAAGGGGGGATTCAATACCATTAAGCATTCATTTCACAACAGGATTTTTTGTTAGCATGAGGCTCTGATGTCATCATGAAGGGATTTCATTCTTTTCTAGATATGAGGAGACTTAAGGATTGATATCATAATATCTGTTCTTAAAAACATCCAAAGGAGAAAAGGAAAGATATACTCATTTGAATGCGGAGTTCCAAAGAATAACAAGGAGAAATAAGAAAGCCTTCCTCAGTGATCAATGCAAAGAAATAGAGGGAAACAATAGAATGGGAAAGACTAAAGATCTCTTCAAAAAAATTAGAGATACCAAGGGAACATTTCATGCAACAGTGGGCACAGTAAAGGACAGAAATGATATAGACCTAACAGAAGCAGAAGATATTAAGAAGAGGTGGCAAGAATACACAGAAGAATTATACAAAAATGATCTTCACAACCCAGATAATCAGGATCATATGATCATTCACCTAGAGCCAGACATCCTGGAATGCGAGGTCAAGTGGGCCTTAGGAAGCATCACTAGGAACAAAGCTAGTGGAGGTGATGGAATTCCAGTTGAGGTATTTCAAGTCCTAAAAGATGATGCTGTGAAAGTGCTGCATTCAACATGCCAGCACATTTGAAAAGCTCAGCAGTGGCCATTGGACTGGAATAGGTCAGTTTTCATTCCACTCCCAAAGTGAGGCAATGCCAAAGAATGCTCAAACTACCACACAATTGCACTCATCTCACACTTCTAGTAGAGTTCAAAATTCTCCAAGCCAGGCTTCAACAGTACATGAACCGTTAACTTCCAGTTGTTCAGTCTGGATTTAGAAAAAACAGAGGAGGCAGACCCGGGACCCGGAGCAGCTCAGAGGCGGTGAATAATAGCTCTTCAAGTCTTCAATAAAAAATGGCCTCCAATAAAACTACATTGCAAAAAATGGGAAAGAAACAAAATGGAAAGAGTAAAAAAGTTGAAGAGGCAGAACCTGAAGAATTTGTTGTAGAAAAAGTATTGGACCGCCGTGTAGTGAACGGGAAGGTGGAGTATTTCTTGAAGTGGAAGGGATTTACAGATGCAGACAATACTTGGGAACCTGAAGAAAATTTAGATTGTCCAGAGTTAATTGAAGCGTTTCTTAATTCTCAAAAAGCTGGTAAAGAAAAAGATGGAACAAAAAGAAAATCTCTGTCTGACAGTGAATCTGATGATAGCAAATCAAAGAAGAAAAGAGATGCTGCTGATAAACCAAGAGGTTTTGCCAGAGGTCTTGATCCAGAACGAATAATTGGTGCCACAGACAGCAGTGGAGAATTAATGTTCCTCATGAAATGGAAAGATTCTGATGAGGCAGACTTGGTGCTGGCAAAAGAGGCAAATATGAAGTGTCCTCAAATTGTAATTGCTTTTTATGAAGAGAGACTAACTTGGCATTCTTGTCCAGAAGATGAGGCTCAATAATTGTTTGCATTGCCTTTTATATATATTTATATATATATATATAAAATGTGGGTCTTGGTTTTTTGATTTATTAGTGTGAAGAAATAACTACATTCTAATGAAAATCAGGTTTGATATGTTTGTTTTGAAGTAGTATTGGGGAAGTTACATTGGGTTTTTTGGGGTTTCTTTCTCCATCTGTAGCACTGGTTATTTTGAACAAGTAAAAGCTTTCTGTAGTTGCTTCCTTCAGCAGGAAAGAATTTGATACTATGGTATATTATTTCCTCAGCATTAGAGAACAGTTTTTATAAATGTTGGAGGAAATCTCCATAGTCATTACTCAATCAGAATTTAGAATTTGCATTTAACTCATATATGCCTGAGGACCATTCTAAGTTTTTTGTATGTGTATACATAAAAGACATATGTAAATGGTTTGGGAGTTAATTTTTTGTTGTGGTTTTTGTTTTGGTAAATATATTTAAACAACAGCCTTTCATAACCATGGATAAGCCCATGTTCTGGAATAACATCATTTTGAGCAATATAATAAATAACTTCAACTTAGATTGAAAAGTTAAGTCTTAACCTTTCAAATTAAATAATTTTATAATTAATTAGACAAATTAAGCATTTAAATTGGGTAATTTTTTAAAGCATCCCTATCAGAATCTGCATCCATATCTGCATGTAAATGCAGTTTTTTATGCAGAAACCCTGCAAGGAAAATTTTTATCACTATCAACAACCTTCCCAACCAAATGAAAAAAGTAGAAAAATTCTGGTATATAATACAGCAAAGCAAAACTAAGTTAAATGGACACTTGATGATTCCTTTTGGTGAACCATTGTGTTACAAGAAATGAAGTCTCTGTTCTATATTTATGAAAGGTTGTGATATATGGGATGTCTCTGATTTGTTCATGGAAACCTAATCAGATAGTTTTAAAATATTGGCAATTTACAGTCTACAGGAATAAATGAGTGAACAAACTTTTTCTAATCTACGCTTGACCTGTATGTTTTTTCAGACTTGACTCCAATCCATTCCTTACATGAAGGCTCAATTTTTCTCAGTATTTTGGGTTACTAGTTCAGCAGAAGCCAAGAAAAACAAAAACTTTGTAGTAATCAGAATGTTATTCAATTGTATATTGTTTACTTTATTGTAAATACTGGTGAACAGTGGTCAATAAATAGTTTTATATTCAAAAAAAAAAAAAAAACAACAACAACAAAAAAAACAGAGGAACCAGACATCAAATTGGCAACATATGTTGGATCATCAAAAAAGCAAGAAAATTCCAGAAAAATATCTATTTGGCATATTGAATTTGGGAAATACCAGACCACCTGACCTGCCTCTTGAAAAATCTGTATGCAACAGTTAAAACTGAACATGGAACAACATACTGGTTCCAAATAGGAAAAGGAGTATATCAAGGCTATATATCATCACTGTGCTTATTTAACTTACATGCAGAGTACATCATGAGAAATGCTGGGCTGGATGAAGCACAGTCTGGAATCAAGATTGCTGGGAGAAATATCAATAACCTCAGATATGCAGATGACACCATCCTTAAGGCAGAAAGTGAAGAAGAACTAAAGAGCCTCTTGATGAAAGTGAAAGAGGAGAGTGAAAATGTTGGCTTAAAGCTCAACATTTAGAAAACTAAGATCATGGCATCTGGTCCCATCACTTCATGGCAGATAGATGTGGAAACAGTGGAAACAATGACAGACTTCATTTTTGTGGGCTCCAGAATCACAGCAGATGGTGACTGCAGCAATGAAATTAAAAGATACTTGCTCCTTGGAAGAAAAGTTATTATCCACCTAGACAGCATATTATAAAGCAGAGACATTACCTTGCCAACAAAGTTCCATCTAGTCAAAGCTATGGTTTTTCCAGTAGTCATGCATGGATGTGAGAGTTGGACCATAAAGAAAGCTGAGCATCAAAGAATTGATGCTTTTGAACTGTGGTGTTATAGAAGACTCTTCAGAGTCCCTTGGACTGCAAGGAGATCCAACCAGTCCATCCTAAAGGAAATAAGTCCTGAATATTCATGGGAAGGCCTGCTGCTGAAGCTGAAACTCTAATATTTTGACCCAATAGGAAGAACTGACTCATTTGAAAAGACCTTGATGATGGGAAAGATTGAAGGCAGGAGGAGAAGGAGATGACAGAGGATAAGATGTTTGGATAGCATCACTGACTCAATGGACATGAGTTTGAGTAAACTCCTGGAGTTGACAATGGGCAAGGAGGCCTGACCTGCTGCAGTCCATGGGGTGGCATAGAGTCTGACATGACTGAGAGACTGAACTGAACTGAACTGAAAAACATCCAACTATCAAAAAACCTGTCCAACCAGATTCCCTGGAGCACAAAGTGCCTCACTCCACCCTGAACTCCCTCAGGGGTTGTTGAAGGTCAACAGCTATAGCAGCAAGGCGTTCAGTCTCTGTATATGCACAATAAAAGCATAGATAAGAAACAGTCAATGCAGTTAAGGAATTCATCAGGTTGAAGGAGAAAAATTGTACGTGCACACTTAGATAAGACAAGGGAATAAAATGACAGCTAGCAGAGATATAGAAAGAGACTGTTGCAGAAGAGAAAGAAATTGCTTTCAACTAAGATAGAGAACTAACACCAGGGATAAAGATTTTACTTTTTTTTTTCAAACAAAGAAGGCTCAAGACCTCCTGGGCAAAGAAAGAAACAAACAAAAACCAAAAGATTGAACACTGTTACTTGTGCTTAAAGTTCAGTTTGTTGAACCTTACTTACTTTCAAGGAAACAGGATAAAGAAAAACGATTGTGGACATTCACCAATTCATTCACTGATTTACTCATCAGTATTTGAGTGCCCTCTCTTCGAGACACTGTACTATGTGCTGAAAATAGATGATAAACATGGTGGAGAAGATTCCTTCCCCCAAGAGCATATATTTATTTATTTTTCACTGAAGGATAATTGCTTCACAGAGTTGTGTTGGTTTCTGCTTTGCAACAATGCAAATCAGGCATAAGTATATATGTGTTACTGTCTTAGTCGCTAAGTTGTGTCCAACTCTTTGTCACTCCATGGACTATACCCTGCCAGGCTCTTTTGTCCATGGGATTACCCTGGCAAGAATACTAGAATGGGTCGCCATTTCCTTCTCCAGAGGATCTTTCCAACTCAGGAATCGAACCTGCATCTCCTGTACTGGCAGGTGGATTCTTTACCACTGAGCTACCAGGAAAGCACAAGTGTATACATATATTCCCTTTCTTTTGAGCCTCCTTCTCTGGGTAGGTATTATACACACCCTTAGCTCAGCAGACTGGCAAGGATTTCCATATAAATCCAGTGGGAATGAAGTCTCTGGTAGCTTTGGCCTGAAATGGCCTTTCCTGCAGTGGCTTGAAGCGGCGCTTGGTTTCCCAGCCAGAGATTGAGCCTGGGTCAGGGTGGTGAGAGCACTGAATCCTAACCACTAGACCAGTGGTCATTGACAAGGACTCTGGCCCTTTGGCTTTGCAGAAAAGAAAAGAATTTCCACAAAGACAGGAAGTAGTGAAACAAGTAAGGTATTTTATAGGAGGAATAAGTACAGTACATGTGGAAAAACACATGGACATACACAAAAGGAAAGTCTCTGAGTTACACCCTTGTGGCAGTTTGAATTACTTTTATGGGGCATTTCTTCCAGGTTTCCTTTAACCAGTCCTTTTAATTTGCCTGGCTCACAGACCATATCTGGTATGTCTCAGGATCCTCCCATGTGTGTGAACATATCTCTTAGCCAAGGTGCATTCTACCAAAAAAGCATCTGGGTAGAACATCCCTTGGCATCACTTCCCTTGGCACCATTTCCCTCGAACCTCCAAGGAACCTTTCTGAGCATGTGTGGTCAGGGAGGTTTCCTGACTTGGAGAATGAGAAATATGTGGTCTGGGCAGGGCCCAATCTCCTCTCTTAATTGTCTTGCTATTCTCTTCTTGGCGTTTGGTCCACAGGGAATGACTCTCCAATTGCTTTACCCTGGGTGGTGATGAGTGGAAGGTAGTGGGTTGAAGGGTGGGAGACACCTATCACCTGCTTTAGAGACTTTAGTGAAAGTCACTTAGTCATGTCCAACTCTTTATGACCCTGTTGACTATATCCCAGCAGGCTACTCTGTCCATGGGGATTCTCCAGGCCAGAATACTGGAGTGAGTACCTGTTCCCTTCTCCAGGGGATCTTTCCAATCTAGGGATCAAAAACCCAGGTCTTCCGCATTGCAGGAGGATTCTTTTCTGTCTTAGCCATCAGGGAAGTGCTAGAAGCTTTAGGAGGATCTTCAGATCAAGGCACAAGGAGAATATGTAATAGTGTTGATAATCAGGAAAGCTGAAGATTGGTTCGGGATTTAAATTGCCTAGGGTTGCATTATATTGTGCTGTATCAAGCTATATGAACTTCAGAAAGTTAAGAATACCTGTGTCTCAGATTTTTCATCTTTAAAGTAGAGATGACAAGAGAAGCCATCATAAGATTGTTATAAGGGCTAAAAGAAGACATGTTTACAAAGTGTTTAGAATGGTGAGTGCCTGGCGTATAGTGAGTGATCTGTGAGGTTTATTAATAGGAGAATCAACCAGTTTGCTTGTTCTCTGAAATTGCCCACATTTTGGTTATTTTATTTTTATTATATTTTAATCTTTTGGGACCTTTCTGATGGGACATGTGAACAAATCTGAGAGAGGTGTTTGGTCTTTATATTTTAAGTGAAAGTACTTGAGGGTTAGAAAATCAAGCTAGCATGAAGTTATAATTGAATTAGCATTCTCTGCTTTCACTGCTTCATTGGGAATAATTTACTCCATGTCTGCAAGACTGCTGCTTTTAAAGTTCTCAAAATGTTTTCTTGGGAAATATACAATTTTCCATTGAAACATGAAAAATAGCAAAACCAAATTATAATCATCAACATCATCTAACACGTACTAAATGGCTCCTATATACCAGTCATAGATGTTTGTTTCAAATAATTATTAGCTCTTTTTATTACTTACAGAAATTCCATAAAGCTAATGTTTGTATCCCCAATTTTCAAATGAGAAGGCACAGGTGTGCAGATAGCTAAGGTGATATTTCCAAGTCACATGTAAGGTATGACATGGAACAAGGAGTCCTTCCTAGAAAAGCTTGACTCCAAATTGTGTGGTCTTTCTCTTTTGGGTGGTGGTCTCAAGGACATATGAACTGAAAGGCTATCATTTGGAATACCTAACATGTTTTCTTTCAAAAATAGGGTGTTAGCAAGTCAAATCATATTTTTCCATGATTTATCATCATATAAGCATTACATATTTACTTTAAAAATTTTGAAAAATTCAGAGAATTATGACAAACTATGAAGTTCTTCTAAGAAGAACTACAAAGAACTATTGAAGAATATATCTCAGCAAAAATCCTACCCACTGGAAATATCCATTATTAACATGTACTAAATAGTTTTAAATTTTTTCTTTTTATACAGACACACAAACTTCTAAATGGTTTATTACATTTTATCTTAAATCAAAATTTTAAGTTTAATGTTATTGAGTTTTATATATAACTATTTAAAAATAGTTTTAATATCTGTATAGTATATTTGTATTTATAACATAAACATTTAACCAGATGCTTTGAATGCTTTCAATAATATTTTTAATGAAATTTTCATGTGGTCTTTTACTGTGTGGATCACAATATACTGTGGAAAATTCTGAAAGAGATCAGCATACCAGACCACCTGACCTGCCTTTTGAGAAGCCTGTATGCAGATCAGGAAGCAACAGGTAGAACTGGACATGGAACAACAGACTGGTTCCAAATAGGAAAAGGAGTGCATCAAGGCTGTATATTGTTACCCTGCTTATTTAACTTATATGCAGAGTACATCATGAGAAATTCTGGGCTGGCAGAAGCACAAGCTGGAATCAAGACTGCTGGGAGAAATATCAATAACCTCAGATATGTAGATGACACCATCCTTAAGGCAGAAAGTGAAGAAGAACTAAAGAGCCTCTTGATGAAGGTGAAAGAGGAGAGTGAAAATGTTGGCTTAAATCTCAACATTTAGAAAACTAAAATCATGGCATCTGGTCCCATCACTTCTTGGGAAATAGATGGGGAAACAGTGGAAACAGTGTCAGACTTTATTTTTTGGGGGGCTCCAAATCCCTGAAGATGGTGACTACAGCCATGAAATTAAAAGACACTAACTCCTTAGAAGGAAAGTTATGACCAAGCTTGATAGTATATTAAAAAGCAGAGACATTACTTTGCCAAACAAAGGTCAAGGCTATGGTTTTTCCAGTGGTCATGTATGGATGTAAGAGTTGAACTAGAAAGAAAGCTGAGCACTGAAGAATTGATGCTTTTGAACTGTGGTGTTGGAGAAGACTCTTGAGAGTCCCTTGGACTGCAAGGAGATCCAACCAGTCCATCCTAAAGGAGATCAGTCTTGGTTGTTCATTGGAGGGACTGGTTTTGAAGCTGAAACTCCAATACTTTGGGCACCTCATGTGAAGAGGTGACTCATTGGGAAAGATCCTGATGCTGGGAAGGATTGGGGGAAGGAAGAGAGGTGACGACAGATGATGAGATGGCTGGATGGCATCACCGACTCGATGGACATGAGTTTGGGTAAACTCCAGGAGTTGATGATAGACAGGGAAGCCTGGTGTGCTGCGATTCATGGGGTCGCAAAGAGTCAGACACAACTGAACGACTGAGTTGAACTAAACTGAAGGAAAAAATTGTAGGTTTTTAAGTTTTGTATGTGTATGCGTATGGGATATAGACCATTCCTAGGAATTCCCTAAAATCTTTTAAAATCTGTGGTTATGAAAAACATCCATATATTGGTATTTCAACAGTAGAATAGTAGCCAGTATTTTGGGGAGGAAGTGGGAGAGGATAGTTCATTTCCTAAAACACAGAGGCTTATTTCAAAGCAATGTTTCACAATTTTATGCTTCATTAAGTTAATACTTACACCTAGGAAATAGATAATCATGTTCTGGATAATGTAACCATGATACCCCAGCTAGAACTGATGATAATTAGAGGTGGGCCTTGGACTTCATGACACCCAAAATGGTCAAGCAGAGAAGAACAGAAAGTAGTTCAGTTATCTTGATGATTGAGCCAAAACAACTAAAAGCCCGAAAAATGCCCTTAAGGAGGAAATGATGAGCTTTCCTCATGCAGAGGCCTTGCCTAACCCTGGAAAGCTCTTGACCTGTATTCTAGTATTTATAAAGTTCAGTCTTATTTGGGTTTGGTTCTTTTTCTGAAGATAATTTTAAGTTTTTTATCTGTGTTTCTTTGAGATCTAGATTATGGTAAACCTCCATTATTTGGAATGGTATTACCTCCATTATTTGAAGCAATCTGAATAAGTCTATTTCTTGTTATAAAAGTAAAATAATAAAGCAAAATAATTTCTAAAGGTTTGAAAAAGCAAACTTTTCCATAATCCACATGCCATCAGTAATAATCAGGAAAAAATAACAAAGAAACAAAGATACAGCAAGTAAGAATAAAGATATTCTTTATTCTTTAACAATAAAAGTATTGTTCTTATTCCATAAAGGTAACTATCTTCCTGGAATGATAGAGGTCATATGTCAAAATCTTTTTCAATTTAAAAATTGTGAGAATTAATATTATAGTACATCTTCTAGCCTCTGCCAGTCTAGCTCCTGGGAACAAAGTAGAAATATGACAACAGAAAAAAATATATATATACACATACACACACACACACACACACATATATATAGGACTGTAACTCTGTTATCTGTGAGCAGAAAATGGCTCTATGAAAGGGATCACAAGAGACAACGATCCCACTTGAAATTAAGACAGCAATTAAGCACCAAAATAATGATGACAATTGGGAAGAAAATGTTCTCTAGTGGAAAGTTATCAGTAATTCAATTTGTATTGGTATAAATAATATTTCCCAACTTTCTTTTGAATGATATATAATCTCTTAATGGCCATGTTGTCTGTGGGAGAAAAATTAATGCTTTATTCATTGAAGAGGTTCAAACAAGAAAGGCTCATCTTCCTTGGTTGGGAGTGCAAAAATACTTCAATATTGATATATTTGAGAGATTTTTCACCATATTTCTTTGAAATATATTAGAATGTCTCATGAAAGACAAATATTCTACTCTGCCAGTGAAACATTTTAAAACTTTAACTATTAATAATCTGACAAATGTTAAAGCCCAGAAACCACTTGTTTATACTCAATCTTTTATTATAAAAAAATGCATGTTAAAAATTAATATTAAAGCTGATTTCAGAGTTAAGCTTTTGTTAATCAGAATGCATTAAACAAAATTTTATTAATTTAGTAAATTGCTTTATTCTGATATAAAAATAGTGAACATATACAATCATACATACAGATGCACATATATAAATATCTAGAAAGTAATTCAAGATACTACCAGATTACCAAATAATTAGTGGAGATGTATGATTCTCATATTGAATTCATTATGCATTAAAAATAGTTTGCTGATATTAGAAAAACTTCTTAATGAAAATGATTGTCTTTAAAAAAATAATAAAATCACTTAAGATTCAAATTAAAATTTTGGTGTTATCACTTAATTAATCTCCAAAATCTTTGAGGAAAGAAGCCAAAGTTAAAAACTATTGCTTGATGGTACAACTGACAAGGGCTTAATTTCCTAAGTATACAAACAGCTTATACAACTCAATAATAACAACAACAACAAAAAATACCCAGTCAAAAAAAATGGACAGAATATTTAAACAGATTTTTCTGCAAAGAAGATGTATAGATGGTCAACAGGCACATGAAAAGATGCTCAATATCATTAATTATTAGAGAAATCCAAGTCAAAAGTACAATGAGGTATCACTGGTCAGAATGAACTATGTTAAAAAGTTTACAAAGGATAAATACTGGAAAGAGGGTGGAGAAAAAGGAAACCTCCTACACTGTTGGTGGGAATGTAAATTGGTATAGCCACTATGAAAAACAGTATGGAAATTCCTTAAAAAAAAATAGAGTTGCCATATAATACAGCAGTCTCACTCCTGGGCATATATCTGGACAAAACTATAATTTGAAAAGATACATGCTCTCCTATGTTCATAGCAGTGCTATTTACAATAAATAGCGAAAACATGGGAACAACAAAAATATCCATCAGCAGATAAATGGATAAGAAGATGCTGTATACATATATGTTTATATATATATATATAATGGAATACTACTCAATCATAAAAATAGTGGAATAAAGTCATTTGCAGTAATATGAATAGACCTAGAGATTATCATACTAAGTGAAGTAAGTCATTAACAGCAAAACAAACACCATATGATATCACATATGTTGAATCTAAAATATGACACAAAGGAACTTATCTATGAAACAGAAACAGATGTACAGACAGAGAGAGCAGATTTGTTATTGCCAAGGCAGAGGGGTAAGGGGGTAAGGGAGGGATGGATTTGGGATTAACAAATGCCAACGTGTGTGTGTGTGTGTGTATGTGTTTATAACTGAATCACTGACTACTGTATGCCAGAAACTAAAATAACATTGTAAATCAACAATACTTCAATAAAATAATTTAAAAAAAAACCTAGCTGCTTGTAATTGTACAACAAAGTGTGTTTGACATAAGAACCAACGTTTTGGTTATGTGTGATGATGAAGCGATTTTCTTTGATGTAAGCAGTAAATACAGTCAACATGAAAATATGGAACCAAAATGAATCCTGGTGACACAATGGGTTATCACCCCTTAACCTTCCACATCTAAATGCAAGACAATAATCCTGACATCCTAAATTGTATTTCCTCATCCAGCTGAACTTTATCTGTACACCACACTCTACATAGAAAACAGGACTTGGAAAAATATACAATGTATACAAGTAGGACTATGGACCACACCTCAGTCATGCAGCCATTTCAGCTAACTGGGATATTCTTCCTCTTGAGCATTATGATTAAGCAATATCTTACTGAATAAAAATTAATTTGTAATCTTGATTATATTCAGAACTCGTTTAATCTTCTGTATTTGAAAGGTAATTGTATAAAGCAGATCACATATAAGATATCTGAAAATTGTAGTGTTTTAGAAGTGTGAGGATCCACTAGTTAGGGAAGGGTGATAAGTAGCATTATTAATCCCATTTTATAGGAGATCCAATGTACTGTATTGAAGAGACTTGCAGAAAATAACAGCTACCATGTTTATTTAAATATAAGGCATATTTAAAAACACAAAAACATAATAACCATCACCTGTCAGCTGAGAAACAGAAAAGAGGTTGCAACAGAACCACTGCTGGCCTAGGCCTGGGTTAATGAGCCATGCCTGGAGGGCTCATCCAATCATCAATACAGTTAATTTTCCTTGTAGAACCACAGACAACTATATCTTAACTTATTTTTATGTTCTTAACTTTCCACTAAGATCTCTTCTTAAAAAAATCATTAGGAGACTACGTTGCAATGAAAAGTTATTGCATATGAAATAGTCAGCATGCCTCATGCTGAGCAGAGCAGTTAAAGGCAGTAGAAATTGCTTGACCCTTCGGAGTAAGTCTGAGAATTCTCACAGACTATTTTATGATTGATCCATGTGTCATAAAAGACTATCACTTAGGCATAAGCCATCTATTTGCCAAAAGCATCTTGCTGCTATTCTGGAAAAGCTATTTAACTAAATGTTTAGAAAGATATAATTTAATTAAAGAAAATAAATGAAAGTAAGGTTAAGCAAACAAAATGAAGGTGAAAGTCTGTTATTGTTACTTTACACTATCAATTCTAAAGGACTGAACAAGTTAAGATCTTGAGTTTTGGGAATAAAAGATTTCACCTATGAAGCTTTACTGAAAATAAAAGGGTAGCCTATGTATTCAGTTAGCTAAAAAGGAGTTGTTTTTTTTTTTTTTCCTACCACTACCTTCTTTTTCCCAAAGATATTATAAAATTCATGGTAAATTTTACATTAACTGGAAATTTAGAATTAAAGAAAATAGTGATTTATGACAAAAATGGAACTAAAAATTCAGAGCTATATCTTTGTAGCAACGTGGATGGATTTAGAGATTGTCATACTGAGTGAAGTACATCAGACAGAGAAAGACAAACATCATATACTATCACTTATAGGCAGAATCTAAAAAATGGTACAATGGACTTATTTAGAAAACAGAAATAGAATCACAGATGTAGGAAACAAACCTATATTTACCAGGGGGGAAAGGGAGGAGAAAGGGATATATTGAAAGATTAGGATTGACATACACATACTACTATACACAAGATAGATAACTAATAAATACCTACTGTATAGCATAGGAAACTCTATTTGGTACTCTGTAATGACTTATAGTGTACTGTTCTCTTTACTTCTTTGGTGGCTGGGAAGGTAAAGAATCTGCCTGCAATGACGGAGACACAGGTTTAATCCCTGCGTCGGGAAGACCCCCTGGAGAAGGATATGGTTACCCACTCCAGTATTCTTGCCTGGAGAATCCCATGGACAGAGGAGCCTGGTGGGCTATAGCTCACAGGGTTGCAAAAGAGTTGGATATATATGATATAATACAATATAAAGCCTTACATTGTTCAGTCACTGAGTCATGTCTGACTTTTTCCAATCCCATGAACTACAGCATGCCACTCTTCCTTATCTTTCAGTATTTCCTGAAGTTACTCAAACTCATGTCCATTGAGTCAGTGATGTCATCCAACCATCTCATCCTCTGTTGCTCCCTTCTTCTCTTACCCTCAGTCTTTCCCAGCATCAGAGTATTTTCCAATGAGTTGGCTCTTCACATCAGGTGGCCAAAGTAGTGGAGCTCAGCTTCAGCATCAGTAGGAAACAAATCTTTAAAAAGAGTGTGAATATGTATACAAATAACTGATTCACTATGTTGTACAGCAGAAAGTATACAGCACTGTGGATCAATTATACTCTAAGTTTTAAAACAAATAATAAAATTAAAAAGGAGCCCACAATTCCACAGGTAATTCCACAGCCAGTGGTTTTCAAATATTAAAGTGAAAGTTGAAGTGTTACTCACTCAGTCATGTCCCACTCTTTGCAACCTCATGGACTGTAGCCCTCCAGGCCCTTTTATCCATGGGATTTTAAGCTTGCATCAAAATAGTATCACTACCTCCATATTTTCCTTTTGTTGTTCACATTATGTACATCTCCATTCCTTCAGTGTTCAACGTAGTAGCCACTAGTCACGAGGAACTGTACATTTAAATTAAATGAAAGGAAAATTTCAGTTCCTCTGCTGTACTAGCTGCATTTGAAGTGTGCAATTAGCCTGTGTGGCTAGAAGCTACTGTATTAGACAAGTTTCATCATCACAGAAACTTTTACTGGATGGGACTGCAGTTCAGTTAAAATCTCTTCCAGGATTCTTGGATGCTATTTAAAATGAATATTGAGGAAAATGATCTTGCCCCAGGTTATAATCAGTAAATGTAGACATTTGCATGCTGAATGTGTAAGGTGAGCCAGTCATAGAATTTTATAGCTCTGAGGACCCTGGGAGGTAATTTACTATAACTCCCCTTATTTTACTGTTGTGAAAACTGAAGTGTAAAGAGCTTCAGTGTTTTGTGTAATGTCACCTAGGATTTTATGAGAAGGTTAGGCATCAGTGTTGGTAAATGACACACATTCACAAACTTTGAAGTAAAGCATATGAAATGAAACCTTACACTGAAATTAGGTCATGTTCCCATGTGAGCAGACCCAACCTGGCTAATGTGTCCCCTGGAGACCAAATTCAGAATTCCAGTCTGAAAACTATTGATTTATTATTTTCATCCAGTCATTCTAACTACCCCAGCATTTGGTTCATTCAATCAAGAATGCCCTCTCAATAAGGTGTGGTGGTTTTTCACTCACTAAAGCGTGTTGGACTCTTTACAACCCATGGACTACAGCATGCAAGGCTTCCCTGTCCTTCACCATCTCCCAAAGTTTGCTCAAACTCATGTCCATTGAGTCAGTGATGCCAACCAACCATTTCATCCTCTGTTGTCCCCTTCTCCTTCTGCCCTCAATCTTTCCCAGCATCAGGATATTTTCCAATGAGTTGGCGCTTCACATCAGGTGGCCAAAGTATTGGAGCTTCAGCTTCAGCATCAGTCCTTCCAATGAATACTCAGGGTTGATTTCCTTTAGGATTGACTGATTTGATCTCCTTGATATCCAAGGAGCTCTTAAAGTCTTTTTCAGTACCACAATTCAAAAGTGTTCATTCTTTGGCACTCAGCCTTCCTTATTATCTAACTCTCACATCTGTACATGACTACTGGAAAAGCCATAGCTTTGACTATACAAACCTACTTTATTCAGCTTTAGACAAACACTGTACTTTTGTGAAGTGTCTGTTTAGACTTATTACTGGTTTGGGTTGAGGATTACAGAAGGAACGGTAATGATTAAGGAGAAAGCAAAATGCCAGCCTAGTTACTGCTTCCATACATGTTGTAAGGACTAAAAAGGAGATGTACGTATGACATCCCCTACAAACTCAGTAATTCTTTAAGGTAGTTTATTGTTTCAAAGAAATGAGATTAAGTCAAAGAAGTTATTTCCCTAAAATTAATTAAAAAATAGTTTAGGATTGAGATAACATTAGAGTTTTCCGAAATTTCCAATTAGTCTTCTCTAGTTTCCAGCATCCATTACAAGTTGTGCCCAGAGGCCATGTGTAAATAGACAGAAACCATCAGAAAGTGTGAATTTTGCACCACTTATGTGGTATAGATTACTGTTGTCTAGCTGCATCTGATTCTCCTCTACTTTCTGGATATATTAAATATTTCATTTTATAGACCCTTGATCAATACCATATTATTAGTTACAACCAGTTTACCAATTTACACATCTTTTCTGAGCAAGGGCCATAGCTAGCCCTGACAAACAAGCAGCGCTCTTTATCTGTCACAGAGATTCCAAAAGGCACATGTGGGGATGATGAAGCCACAAGATGGAAAACTGCAGAAGTCTATAAAGTCATGTGTTAGAAGAAAATCATGCCATGAAAAAGAACTACCCTGGCAAGCTGCCCAAATTGCAGCAGAATTGTATAAGCAAGGAATATTTTTAAAGGCTAAACCCACTGTTGGGGTTATATGTTACATAGCACAAACCATCCTATTCAGCTATGATAGTTTGCAATGTCCTCGGTGAAGTTCCTGTTTTTCCTTGAACTCTGATTTCTTCGTGCATATACTATAAGTTAGGCTAGATTGCCTCCAGTGGGCATATGTTCATTCCATAATTCTTCTCTGAGGCTTGCCCTATTTATCTTCTGTATCCACTGAGAAGATGCTCTGAAAAGGAACAAGAGGCTTCCTAATACATTCTTATAAACAAAAGATGTTGATGTCAAAGCTGACAGCTTCCAAAACAGATCTTGCTGTTTCTGAATTAGGCATTTGGAATGATGTCAATTTTAATTTTTAACTTCAGTATGTGCAAGTTTGTATCCTTTTCAGTTGGAGATATTTGAATAGACTTTGTCCCCTCTTGTTCTGCCAGCATTTGAAAGCACAATTGTGAGAATGCAGAGAACTGTAACTGACTGAACAAATCTGCTAGCTTAAATAGGGCTCTTCGTGGCCTGTTTTTCTCCATCACCCAGTGTGAATCTTGCCTCTGGTGTCCTTGGCTAGGACTCTGGTTCTACTGGTAAACCTTGCCCAGAGGTGCCTAAGACAGGCATTGCCTTGACTTATAGAAGCATGCTTATATTATAATGGACAAATTTGGTCTTGATAGGAATGGACCTACTAATTCCTTCCCACTCAATAGCACCTGATAATCTCAGAGACAGACTAAAGAACAAAATATCACCTTGGAAATCCAGTAACTCTCAGTTTAGAAAACAACAGTGGGATGGAGAGAATATCCAATGATCTGAATCCAGAGCAATTTAAAGCTCCATTTTAGAATCTGTCACTACTTACCTGGGTGACTTTTGACAAGTTACTTGATTTCTCTAAACCTCAGCTTTCTCCTTTGAAAAATGGGTTGATAGCAACTACTTCACAGTATAGCTGAGAAAGTGAAATAAGACAGCTTATGCAAATCACAAAGAATAATGCATGGTTCCATGTGCATATGTGTGCTCAGTTGCTTCAGTTATGTCTGACTCTTTGCAGCCCCATGGACTATAGCCTACCAGGCTCCTTTGTCCATGGGATTCTCCAGGCAGGAATACTAGAGTGGGTTGCCATGCCTGCCTCCAGAGGATCTTCCTGCATCTCCTGCATTGGTAGGCAGATTCTTTACCCACAAAGCCACCTGGGAAGCCTGAGGTATCAATAACTGTAAATGCTGTTTCTTTCATTTTTCTTACACAAGGACACTAAGGTAATACTATAGATGATGATTCACCAAAAGAAAGGCCTAGATAGAATTGTAGAATGAGGATATCCTAAAGACTCTGAACATGGAGAGGAACAGCCTGAAGGATATATTGCTGTGGATTTGCACTGCAGCATTTTTAACAAGAATAATAATGAAAAATTCTTACATTGGCATTATCATATTTGCAGGTACTTCTCAGTTGCGTTTTAAGGAGAGGAGAACTCAGGATCTGAGCGATGGAAAGAATATCACCCCATTTTAAACACAGGCCTTGAGGAGTCTGAAAACTTTTTGATTATTTAACTAGTTAGTATCCTAACAAAAAGGAAAACCCAGGTTTTAAAACAATCGAGTAAACAATGCCTACCATGAAGCCCTTCTTTTTTCTAGGAACTGTGTCATATTGACTAGAAGGTACACAGAGAATGAATGCACCTCTGATGAGGAAGAAAATTAAACAACCAATTTCAGTCCAGTATGATATATGCCATACTGGAGATAAGAAATATTTGTTAGTCAAACTCAGACCAAAGGTGATTAAATTAGGGGTGGGCATGTTTGTATGTATGTTTGTGGGACACAGGTGGAAAATCAGCAAGTCTGTCTGGCAAAGATGTCCCCTAGTTCTTTATGCTAATTTTAATGTTAGGCAGCTTCCCACACCATGTGGGCAGGGTTTCTGACCATCAAATCTGCAAGATCCACAAGACAACATTCTGTACTTCAAAGCTTATCATTCCTTTGAACCTTTCAAGTTTTTTCATTTTCAAGAGAACTTTTTAAAATTCAAGTTCCTGGCACATGTTTAATCTTATCAGCTGGCACCTTTGGGGGGATTTTCGAGCCTCACTAGAAGCCTGGAGGTGAGGAGTTAAGAAAAAGGTTTAAGGAAGGGAATGGTGATATTTGAAGAGATGGGTTTTCCCTGGTTGCTTAGATAGTAAATAATTTGCCTATGATGCAGAACATCCAAGTTCCATCCTTGGGTCAGAATATTCCATGGAGAAGGGAATGGCTACCCACTCCTGTAGTCTTGGCTGGAGAATTCCATGGGCAGAGGAGTCTGGTGGGCTAAAGTCCATGGAGTCGCAAAGAGTTGGACATGACTGACAGACTAACACCTTCACTTTCCAGCACCAAAAACAGGCTGCATTGACTTCTTTTTTTTTTTTTTTTGGACCAAGGCTTCTGTCAGTTAATTCAGTGAAACTTTGGTTCCATTCAATCCTGCTGGTTCCAAAATATAAAGCGAAAAAAAATTAAAAATCATCAGCTCAGAGTAAGATGGCCCAGAGGATTGAAGAACATAATCTATTTTCCTGTTTGATGGTGGTCACGGTTGAAGGCTTGTGGAGCAATGACTGTGTCTTATTGATCCTAGTTGAGAAGCGGGACCTGATCTCACCACACCTCCCTCTTTGATTTCACCACGCCTTGCTTTTCTTTGACTGATTTTTCATTTGTTCATTTCTCCATCTTTCCCAAAGAGAAATTTACAAAGCCTCAGGAAGAGAACTACAAGCACATTTACAGTAGGCATTAGTTAATGACTTAACATGTCATGTCCAAATAAATGAATTGCTAATGACTACACTTCTCACAGCAATAATGGTAGTTATTTGCATACTAGAATCAACAGACTTTAGCCCATAGAAAATTCTCCCTCTGAATATTCATTTAGAAGGATAGGCCAACAAAAGTGATGAATCTAGACAGTGTAAGGGGATCATGGCCATAGAGCATGAGAAATACAGGATGTACTCTGTACATGTGTTGATACATGGCTCTACTTTGTACCAAATCATATAAGTTGGAAAGCCAAGCTTTCCCTAACTCCCCGATCACCCTCATTTGTCCACATTCAGACTTGCCCTAAGTCCTTTCAATTTTAATTTTGAACCTTTCTTGTTTTTTTTTTTCTCCCTTTTATTGTTTTTGCCATACAATGTCATGATATCACCATGGGTTTACATATGCTCCCCCTCCAGAAACCCCTCCCTCCCCCCTCCCTCCTCCCTCCCCCCTGGGAAATCTCGATGCACCAGCCCCGAGAATCAATCCTGGGCTGGCGATTGATTAGACATATGATAATCAACATGTTTCAATGCCATTCTCCCATATCATCCCACCCTTTCCCACATCCACAGAGTCCACGAGTCTATTCTATACATCTGCGTTCCTTTTGCTGTCTCGCATGTTGGGTTCTTGTTACTGTCTTTCTAAATTCCATATATATGTGTTAATATACTGTACTGTTGTTTTTGCTTCTGGCTTACTTCACTCTGGATAATGGGCTCCAGTTCGGTCCATCTGAGTAGAATTGATTCAAATGAATTTTTTCTTAATGCTGAGTAATATTCCATTGTGTATATGTACCACAGCTTTCTTATCCATTCATCAGTTGATGGGCATCTAGGTTGCTTCCATGTCCTGGCTATTGTAAACAATGCAGTGATGAACATTGGGGTACACGTGGCTCTTTCAATTCTGCTTTCCTTGGTGTATATGCCCAGCAGTGGGATTGCTGGGTCATATGGCAGGACTATTTGCAGCTTTTTAAGGAACCTCCACACTGTTTTCCATAGTGGCTGTACTAGTTTGCATTCCCACCAACAGTGTAGGAGAGTTCCCTTTTCTCCACATCCTCTCCAGCATTTATTGCTTGTAGACTTTTGGATTACAACCATTCTGACTGGTGTAAAGTGATACCTCATTGTGGTTTTGATTTGCATTTCTCTGATAATGAGTGATGTTGAACATCTTTTCATGTGTTTGTTAGCCATTTTTATGTCTTCTTTGGAGAAATGTCTGTTAAGTTCTTTGGCCCACTTTGTATCCATTTCCCACTCCTTTCCATCCTCACAGCTTCTGTTTTACATCAAGCTCTCTCCTGCTCAAACTAGCAGAATGGTCTCCTACGTGATCTCCTTGTCTCCCATATCACTACCCTCCACCCTCCCACCCCTTTAGATCCTTCCACACAGTTTCCAGGATTCAAAGACCACATCTAGTGATGCCACTGCTCTTTCAATAGTTCTACATCTTCAGTAGAAGAGAGTCTGAGCTCCTCTCCATGACTTCTAAAGCCTTTGATGATAGGGTGATAGCATGATGATGAAGATAGTAAAGATTGCTAACGTTACCTGAGCATTACCATATGCTCATACGCTCAGGTATCAGTGCAGTATACTGCACTAGATGTTTTGATGTGTGTTACTTAACTTATCCTTTAATATATTCTGGGATATATATGACCTATTTTTTTTTCCTAGAAAGTGAATTTTATTTTTATTTATTTTTTAAAATTTTCTTTATTTTATTGTGTTAGTTTTGCCATACATTGACATGAAACCGCCATGGGTATACATATGCTTCCCCTCCAGAACCCCCCTCCCTCCTCCCTCCCGATTCCCTCCCCCTGGGTCATCTCGGTGCACCAGCCCCGAGCATCAACCCTGGGCTGGCGATTGATTTCACGTATGATAATAAACATGTTTCAATGCCATTCTCCCATATCATCCCACCCCTGCCCTCTTCCACAGAGTCCACGAGTCTGTTCTATACATCTGCGTTCCTTTTGCTGTCTCACATGCAGGGTTCTCGTTACCATCTTTCTAAATTCCATATATATGCGTTAGTATACTGTATTGTTTTTCCTTCTGGCTTACTTCATTCTGGATAATAGGCTCCAGCTCCATCCACCTGAGTAGAACTGATTCAAATGAATTTTTTTTTTAATGCTGAGTAATATTCCATTGCGTATATGTACCACAGCTTTCTTATCCATTTGTCAGTTGATGGGCATCTAGGTTGCTTCCATGTCCTGGCTATTGTAAACAGTGCGGCGATGAACATTGGGGTACACGTGTTTCTTTCAATTCTGGTTTCCTCGGTGTGTATGCCCAGCAGTGGGATTCCTGGGTCATATGGCAGTTCTATACAAAAAACCTCGTATAGCCAAAGCAATCTTGAGAAAGAAGAATGGAACTGGAGGAATCAACCTACTTGACTTTAGGCTATACTACAAATCCACAGTCATCAAGACAGTATGGTACTGGCACAAAGACAGAAATATAGATCAGTGGAACAAAATAGAAAGCCCAGAGATAAATCCACACACCTATGGACACCTTATCTTTGACAAAGGAGGCAAAAATATACAATGGAGAAAAGACAATCTCTTTAACAAGTGGTGCTGGGAAAACTGGACAGTCACTTGTAAAAGAATGAAACTACAACACTTTCTAACACCATACACAAAAATAAACTCAAAATGGATCAAAGATCTAATCATAAGACCAGAAACTATAAAACTCCTAGAGGATAACATAGGCAAAACACTCTCCGACATAAACCAAAGCAGGATCCTCTATGACCCACCTCCCAGATTATCAGAAATAAAAGCACGAATAAACAAATGGGACCTAATTAAAATTAAAAGCTTCTGCACAACAAAGGAAACTATAAGCAAGGTGAAAAGACAGCCTTCAGAATGGGAGAAAATAATAGCCAATGACCTATTTTTTAAAGAAAAACAAACTACTTTCAAGGTTTGTTTATTTGGCTAGTAAAGGTTGGAGAAGAGATTTTATCCAAAGTCAGTCATTCTCCAGAGTATGTGCTCAAAACTTATATGTAACACTTTTTTGCTTCTCTTAAACCAACATGACAGATAAGAAGATAGTCTTTTTATCTTTTAGGACATCAGTGTATAATTAAATAAATGTGGTTTCAGAAAAATTTTATAGAATACAATTCATTAGGGAAAAGTTAAGCTAATCAGCCAAGTAATTCAGAAGAGCCAAAAATTTTCTTAAATCAAAATTCAGGCCCCCAGGGCAATAATCATGAAGAAGTGGTTTGTTCTTTTTAATACTCAGTTTTTCAACTTTTTATAAGATTCACACTTTCATCTATTTTGGATGATATTTTCAACCCCTCCAAATGCAGGTTTCTAAAAGTCAGTGGTAAATAAACATCTTAAGTTTGACCTGGTGGCACTGCCTTCCAACCAGCAGTTGCATTTCATCATGATCTCTGCTTTTGTCTGTATGAAAATATTTGTTTCCTCAACTACAGGAAAATTTTACTTTGCTTTATTTTTGGCTCTGAATTATTTTCAATTTCAATTATAGACAAATGGAAAATGAGTATCCTGAGACATTTTTGTTTCAGAAACAACAATGGAAATCATTATGCCTCTTAACGGCAATGCCTTGTACTGTTTTCAATAGCTAAGACATGGAAACAATTTAAAAGTCTGTTGACAAATGAATGGGGAAAGAAAATGTGGTGTGTATATATATATACACACACACATATATATATACACATATATATGTATATGATGGAATATTACTCAGCAATTAAAAATAATGAAATAATGTCATTTGCAGCAACATGGATGGGCCTAGAGATTATCATATTAAGTAAAGAAAGTCAGAATGAGAAAGACAAATACCCTGTAATATCAGTTATCTGTTGATTCTAAAATATGACACAAATGAGCGTATCTATGAAACATAAATAGACTCAAAGATCTAGAGAACAGATTTGTGGTTGCCATGGTTGGGGGTGGGGTATGGATGGGCTGGGAGTTTGGGATTAGCAGATGAAAGCTCTTATATATAAGATGGATAAAGAGCAAGGTCCTACTTAGGACACATAGGACACATAGAATCACAAAGGAAGCTTATTAAATATCTTGTGATAAACCAGAAGGAAAAGAATATGAAAAAGAATATATATATATATATATATATATATATATATATATATATATATATAACTGAGACAATATACTGTGCAATACAGCAGAAAAAAACACTATTGTAAATCAAATAAACTTCAATAAAATTTTTTTAAAAAGTCATATTTTAGCCACAACTGGACACACTTTGGGTCTTCTCTGATGGCTCAGTGGTAAAGAATTCCCCTGTAATGAGGAGATAAGCGTTTGATCCTTGGGTTGGAAAGACCCCCTGGAGGAGAGCATGGCAACCCACTCCAATATTCTTGCCTGGAGAGTCCCATGGACAGAGAAGCCTGGTAAGCTACAGTCTATAGGGTTGCAAAGAGTTAGACATGACTGAAGTGACTGAGCATGCATGAATACACAGACACACTTTAGACGCAAGCAGATCACCTGTGTTTCGAGTTACGAAAAGAAAAATTCAAGAGTTTGCTCATATTCCTGGAAATAGTTCATGTAAAAATGTGCTCAAAAAACAAAGTATGGTTAGTATTCTCTAATGTCATAAGCTCTGGAAATGGAAACCCTCTTTTTAGCATATAAAAATATAATTTGAATAATGTGTAGTCTAACTGTATGCGTGTTTTCATAAAGACATTATTTCTTATTGCAGAGGACGTATGTGATGTTCTTGACTACAAAGCCAAGAGGAAGAGGAAGGGATTCAAGTGTGTGAACTCCCATTTTCCAAGCATCATCCTTTTTACTTGCTCACTGAGAGAAACTGTTTTGCATTCCTAATAGCAACAGTGAGCTTTAGGCCAGGTGCTTGCTTTGCTACAGAGCTGGTAGACAGGATCCTATCTAGCAAAGACTGATTACACTGGAATCTGGGAAACTAGTGGATGGTTAGGATTGCTGGTAGAAACTAGCCTTCAAGGCCAGCAGTATCAGCAAATAGAAGCTTAGCCTGCCTCTAGTGACAAGGTCTTCAGGGACTCCTCCTCTGGGCTGTGTTTGTAGCTAGGAACATCAATCTCCCTCCTGGCCAGGGGCTTATTAACATTCTGAATATCATTTTCAATTAAATTCTTGAATGCTCATTTAGTTTCTATTTAATAAGGCTGGATTAGATGTCATGTATGATCCAGCAGGTTGTTTTTAAAAGATAAAATTAAAAGGAGCCCTGGGATAAGTTAAGTGGCAAGCATGTTCCTATGCCAACATGGTGCCCAAACCACTGGCCACAGTTGGCTTTGCAAATGGACACAGGTCAGTTTTTAAAGTATTTTTCCTAATGGAGGATTTCAATCAAATATTCACTGTTAGGAAAACTAGAACATCGTTTCCTGATGGCTGCACAAATTCTATCAACTTTTTTAGTCCAAATTTTTCAGGGCTGCTCTAGTAGAGTCCTCCTACTGGTAGGGAGCAGAAGTAGCTGTATGATGGTACCGCAGATAGAATCTGCCAGACTTTGAACACCTGATTTTTTGAAGTGATAATACTGATAGAAAATAATTGCAGTAAGAATTGCTATGTATCATCTATTATCTGTCTATCACTGTGGCCAGCACTTCAAGTAAAATACTCATCTATGTTTTCTTTCTTTTTTCTTTTTTTTTTTGAATATTTCAAAATTTTAGGCATATTTCGTTTGATTGAAGTACAGATGATTCACAATATTATATCAGTTTCAAGTATGCAACATAGTGATTCAATATTTTTGTGTATTATAATTCATCTTAAGTTATAATAAAATACTGGCTATATTCCCTTTGCTGTACAGTGTATTACTGTAGCTTATTTATTTTAGGTATAATAGTTTGTGTAACTACCTTTATTTTTCACCTACTCTCTTATTCTTACCACTGGTAACAACTAGTCTGGTTTTTATATCTGAGTCTGTAGTATATTTATTCATATGTTTTATTTTTTAGATTCCATATATAAATGATAACATGCAGAATTTGTTTTGCTCTGTTTGATTTATTTTCATAAGTATAACTTTTAGGTCCATTCATGTTGTTACAAATGGCAGACTTTCACATTTTTTACTGCTGAGTAATATTCTATTGTATATCTATGTAGGTGTACATGTGCATATATAGTCTTTCTTCATCCATTCATCATAGGAATTCAGATCAAAGCCACAATGTGACATCTCACACCTATCAAAATGGTTAGCATCAAAAGTCAACAAATAATAAGTGTTGGGAAAGATAGAGAGAAAAGCGAATAATTGTATACTCTTGTTGGAAATGTAAATTGATGCAGCCATGCTGGAATATGATATGGGGGTTCCTCAATAAACCAAAAATATAACTATCATATGATTTAACAATTTCACTCCTGGGCATATATCCAAAGAAATCAAAACCCATAATTTCAAAAGATTAAAACCTTCATTTGATCATCAAGCCAATGCTAAGAGGAAAGTCTAACATCCAGTTTCCGATGGTGAAATTGAGGCATGGAGTTTAATTTGCCCATCACCAAATAATTAGTTTGTGTCCGTTATATAAGTAGGAGTCACACTTGATCTTCAGCCTCCTCATTTCCCTCTTCTCCACTCTCTTCTTAAAAGTCTGACACCACAATGTGAAACAGGCTTAGCCCTCAGTAGTTTCTTGACAGACTTAGTGGCTAACAGGAAACCAACATACAGGAGTGGTGAGTTAGGAGGCAGGTGGGAAGGAAGATCAGGGTCCTTGATCCCACTGGAAGATTCATGAGGAGAAGAAGCAGGACCTCAGAACTTGCCCTTCGAGGACGTATGTTTATACTGTTCCTGCAGTCCTAACCCTGAACAGTGGAAGAGTGTTGAAAGCTCCAGGACTTTTGAATCATAACCTAGTCTGAGCCCCACCGATACCTTTTTTTAGTTAGTGAAGCCAGGCATGTGTGTGCATGCTTTGTCGTGTTTGACTCTTTACAACCCCATTGACGGTAACTCACCACGTTCCCCTGTCCGTGATATTTTTCAGGCAAGAATACTGGAGTGGGTTGCCATTTCCTCCTCCAGGAGTTCTTCTCAACCCAGGATCAAACCCTCATCTCCTATGTCTCCTGCATTGCAGGTGGATTCTTTATCTGCTGAGCTGGTGAGGAAGCCCAAGAGAGCTACTTTGTCCTGGTCCTCAGCTACTTCTAAGACATGGCTTTTCTCCCACCTGGTTAGGTCATCTTAATACTTGGTCACAGGTATGGGCATATAACCCAGGCTTGGTTGGTCATTGTGTCCCGTTATCTTTAACCAAAAATGGTCCAGAGATGGCCTTTGCAATCTTGTCCTCTAGGCCTGTCTAAAGAAGTGGGCTGTGTTTTAAGGCACTCTGTCTCTAAATATGCATTACCTTGGGTTAGCATTTGACCTTTCTATATGTGGTTAAAATCATGGTGTTGGATTAGACTAGATTTTCTTTACTTCCAACAGCTTTAATAGCTTATTACTCTATCTAAAGGAAAATACACTCCCAGTTTTCACTGAGTACAGTCGGGTTCTATAAAATATCTGACATGGGAAAAGGCATTTTGGGGCACAATCTCTGCTAGGTGGCTATGAATAGCAAAAACATAATGATTTTTTAAAAATAAGTTTTACAAAAAGACTGTGTGCTGAATCTGGAGTTATTTTTTGAAATAGTTTTTGGAAACCAACCCACTTGCAAGAAATTTTGTAATCTTCAATGTTTTCTTTTGGCATGTGATTCCAGACCCATCAAGGGAGGGGAGTTTCAGTGGGATATAGTTTATAAAATATGGAGGGGCTGTAATTACAGCACAAAGCGTCTGCATAGAAATGTGCTAACAGGAAACAAAAGAGGCGTTTGAAATAACAACTCAAGGGAGGAAAAGAATTCATGAAGAAAATAATGCTGAAATAAACACTTGCTGAGTATAGAATTCATTCAAAGAGCAAAACTTTGTAATGTATGTTTTCAACTGAAAATCAGAAGGTGGCAGCACTGCTTACTGAATAGACTCAGATGACAGCCCCAAGGAAACCCATAGTGAGAATAAGCCATTTTATAGTTTATAAGCAGCAGCTAGCAGTTTGTTGCTAAAAATGAAATGATGGTTGGTAAAATGCACCCCTGAAAACTTAAAGCATCTTCGGGGATTTGAAACAGTGACCCAGTATTCATCTCCAAGGATACAGTGAAATCAGAAGCTTAAGAGAACAGAGAAGGAGGCTCTGGATGGTTTTTGGCCTTTGATTAAAATTCTTTCCATCAGAAATAAAAAATAAATTTGCAAAGTATAGTACCAGACCTGCAGCATCAAGATCACCTGGTGACTGCTAAGAAATGCTATTTTTCCATCCCTGCTTCACACCTACTGACTAGAAGTTCTAAGTGTAGGGTCCAGAAATCTGGATTTTCTAAGCCTTCTAGGTGATTCTGGGGCACATTCAACTTTGTGAAATGAAAGTATAGGTGTTCAGGCTACTGTTATTAGTCATAATTCAAAATGTGGAGCAAGTCTTCAAATAACAACTTGTAAGATTTACAGATTATGTGGTCTTATGCAGCTTTAAGCCATACATAAGCTTGAACGGTGACTGATATGGTAAAGAATCCACCTGCAGTGCAGGAAATGCTGGTTTGAGCCCTGGGTCAGGAAGATCCCTTGGAGAAGGGAATGACAGCCCACTCCAGTATTCTTGCCTGGAGAATCCCATGGACAGAGGAGCCTCGTGGGCTACAGTCCATGGGATCGCAAAGAATCGGACATAACTGAGCGACTAACACTTTCACTTTTCACAAGTTCGAATAAGGTTGGGCAAAAAAGGGTAACCTGAAAGAAAGTAATCCCATAAAAATGGACTTGAACATTCAGTGAGAAATTTAGAAAGAAATGAAGTTTTCCCCTTACATCATTTGAATTTCGGCCTACTTGCCAGTAGCATGGAAATCTTCAGAAAACTAACTATGTTTAAAGCAATTTTCTCTATCAAAAATGCTTGCAACTTATTCCTCAATACAATGAGAAGGAAAATTTTGAAAATGATGTTTCATTGTTCTCAGAGAGAACAAATGCATAACAAAAATGTAATGCAAGCTGACGATCCAAAAGATAAAAAATTAAAAAAAAACCAAAGCTGGGGGTAAAAAGTCAGTTACACTTAAAAAGCATAAAGACTCTAAGAAGTAATTTCTGCCTTTTTGATAGGCATCGACTAAAATATAGTTCAGAGAAATTCATTACTATTTTATTAACTAATTGTGTGGTTTTACAATGGATGGTGGATAATGGGAACATTATGCCATTAGATACAATAACACAACCACAGAGAAGGCAACAGACAAAACACCCAAAGCTGTGGCTGGCCACCTCAGGGGCCCTCAGCAAGGGATAGTCTTCTGGTGTGACCACAAATTTCCAAAGTTCCATCTTAACTTGGCAAGTCCATAAAATCCCTGGTGTCCAGACCTGATCAGTCCCACAGAGACAGTCCCTTTGTAGCCAGAACCACCAGAGACTCACATCTGTATTACCTACCAAGCCCTTTTTCTTTTCTTTTTTTTTTAGTTTGTTATGTGCAGCAGAAGTAAAAAGCCAGTCAGAGACTCTGTTAGGTGACCCATATGTACATACATAGTCTTCTTGGTGAGTCCCACTGAAGAGTTAAGTTAAAATTAGAAATGTGCTTGATGAACACAATATCAGATCATAAGAAATCAGCTGGAATTTTTTTTATTCAAAAGCAGAAACTGTTCTGCTTCTCTGATTGGTGTTTTCCATGTTCTTATGCTAAATTTCTCCCCTCAGTCAACACTTTCTTTTTTGAGGTATCTTAATATCATTTCTTAGAATTTAGTTAGGACAGTCAAGTTTCCAAGAGTATCTTCATCTATTTATGCATTTTCTTATATAATTTTCAGGAGTACTGTATTACAGTTTAGTATATATGTACACTACAACTGGTCACCACTACACTTCTACAGTTACCATCCAGTACCATTCAGATGACCTCCTTCATCCTTTTCACCCAACCCCCAACTCCCCTCTACTCCAGTAACCACTAGTCTGACCTCTGCATCTGTGATTTTGTTTTTGTTTTATTTCTATCTATGTATATGTATAATCTACATATAATCTATCCTATAGATTCCACATATGAGTGAAATCATGAAATAGTTGTCATCTTGTCCTCTGTCTATTTTGTCACTTATTAACATAACTATGGGATTCCTTGGTGGCTCAGTGGTTAAGAATCTGCCTGCCAATGCAGGAAATGCTGGTTCGATCCCTGGGTCAGGAAGATCCCCTGCAGAAGGAAATGTCAACCCATTCCAGTATCCTTGCCTGGGAAATCCCATGGACAGAGGAGCCTGGAGGGATACAGTCCTTGGGGTTGCAAAAGGGTTGGACACGACTTAGTGACTAAATAACAACAACAAACAGCACTATAATGCTACTTTTCCTAAGAATAGCTGTCATGGTTAAGTGTTCTTCAGTGCCAGAATCTTGGGATGCCAGAGTACTTGGTACTAGAGCTCCTGAAATTGACATTCCAACTGAGAAAGCAGCAAGTGTAACTGAGGAAACAGAGAGTGGGCCTGGTACCTAAGAAGGACAGCTGAACCTTTTTTAAATTAGTTAATTTATTTGGTTGCATCAGGATCTTCATTGTGTCATGAAGGATCTTTTGTTGCAGTGTATGGGCTCTCTAGTTGTGGTATACAGGCTCTTAGTTCCCCTGCCAGGGATCTAACCCACATCCCCTCCATTGCAAGGTAGATTCTTAATTACCGGACCATCAAGGAAGTCCCAAGGGACAGCTGATCTTAATACTGATGTCAGGGAAGCCTCCCTCATGGAAGCAGTCTCTACACTGAGTCCTAGGCTAAGGGAATAGGAGAGAGAAGGAGAGGGTTTGAGGCAAGTCAGTGGCAGATGTTTAACTTCAAAAGAAAGAACACAAAACATTCAATGAATCATGTGAATTAATATGGCTCCTGCACAAAATAGAGAGACTAGGGAGAGTGAAACGGGGAAAGATCATGTTAGAGGTTTAAGCTGGAGCCAGATCAAGAAGGATTTTGTTTACACTATTAAAATTCATTATTTACATTTATGATGAGTCAATTAATAGTTTTAAGTAGAAGAGTGTTTCAATATAATCTGTATTTAGAAAGCCCATCCTGCCTACAGGATATACTATGGATTGAAAAGAGGCAAAGCTTGAAGGAAAAGCGTCTTAACTCTTCTTGCCTTTGTTATTTTTCACTATCAGTTCAGTTCAGTTCAGTCGCTCAGTCGTGTATGACTCTTTGTGACCCCATGAATAGCAGCATGCCAGTAATAGCTAATAATAAGTTTATATCTGACGAGCATTTTACAGCAATTCAATTTAATCTTCATAATGATGCTTTAAGGTAGATTATATCAGTATTGCCCTAATTACTCTTAAGAAATTGAAGTAACTTGCCCAAGATTGCACAGGTGGTAAGTATTGCCCTCAGAATATGAACTCAGTTTAGTCTCTTAACTGTTAGACCACTGCCTCCACCCCAGAAGAGAAAATGGCAGCTGGAAAGCAGATAAGGCCACACATTTGAGAGCTGTGAAAATATAGGAAGGGCATCTCTTGGTGACTGCTTGAAGGTAGAAGATAGGAGGTGGGGTGGGGTAAGGGAGACAGTATTAAGAAGTATTAAGGTTGATTCAGGTTCACTAAAAGTTTTGCCCCGAACTTCAGTTGGACCTTCTTCAGTTGGACAATCTTTTCATTGTTTTCTGACCACACCTCTTCTGCATCATAACAACCATCGCAAACCTTCTCCATTCTTCTTCAAACGTTGAGCTGTTCCATCTCGCCTCATTCTCAATGGTTGTTTACAATTCCTACTTGTTTCTTGGATTTTCGGCTGAGACTGGGGATAATGTCCTCCTTTTTTTTGTCAGGTCCAAATTAATTAACTGGTTCTTTATCAAAACATCCAGAACATAATAAGAAGAGATAGAAGTCAGTGAAAAACAAGATCTCTTTATTTCCTACTCATAAACATATCAAATAAAAGCACCTATTTCTAGCCATGGTTTTTCAGCCTTTTACCAGAGAGGTTTTGTTCTTTTGTTTCAAATGTATGAGCTGATAAGGCTTCCAGCCTCAGGAGGGATAGATAGACAGGGGTAAAACAAGTGCATCCACAATAGAACCTTGCAGATATGATGTGGTCACTTCTTTTTTCCAGAAACTCCAAGAGGCTGTTTGAGTTTCTCCTCTATATATTTTAGGTGATCGACAGTAATGACATCTGGTAATAACTTTTATTTTCTCTCTTAAGGCCAGAAGGACTAGCTTTTATTCTTTTCCCAGCAGAATTGCTATAGAGTAGCAAACATCATCATTTCAGAGAAAGATCTGGGTGCTTCCAGTTCCTTTCACAGGCAGAACTTTTGTAAATTATTAAATACATGGATAAAATGGACAAAGCCTTATATACCACACTTTAGGAATATTAGTTGATTTAGCCTACTTATTCTCAGATGCAGGAAGAATTATCATAGGAAAATGCCTAAGAAAGTCTCTGAAAGTATTTAACCTTCCACTTTTTGTTATTATGTAGAACAGATGGAAATACTAATCTTTGTGGCATGGCAGATGCATTGCTTTGCTAGAGCTGTCATAATATCACAACAAAACGTCATAGACCATGTGGCTTAAACAACAGAAATATATGTTCTCAATTTGTGGAGGATGGAAGTCCAACATCAATGTCAGCTGGTATGGTTTCTTCTGTGGCCACTCTCCTTGGCCTGTAGATGGCTGTCTTCATCTTTTGTACTCACATGGTCTCTTCTTTGTGAATTCCCATCCTTGGTACCTCTGCATCTTCTCATAATGACACCAGTCGGATTGGATTAGGACCCACCCTAAGATTCTCATTTTAACTTAAGTGAAAGTGAAGTCGCTCAGTCATGTCTGACTCTTTGCGACCACCTGGAACGGTAGCCTACCAGGCTCCTCCATCCATGGGATTTTGCAGGCAAGAGTACTGGAGTGGATTGCTATTTCCTTCTCCAGGGGTTCTTCCCAACCCAGGGATCGAACCCAGGTCTCTAATATTGCAGGCAGACACTTTACCATCTGATCCAGCAGGGAAGCCCCATTTTAACTTAATTACCCCTTTAATGGCCCTATCTCCAAGTAGAGTCACATTCTGAGGTACTAGAGGTTAAGGTTTCAACATACAGACTTTGAAAAGACACAATTCAGTCCATAAAAGTCCATCATTGTATTTATTTTTATTGTTATTCCCAAAACAAGGAATCCTTGATGGCTCAGTAGTAAAGAATCTGCATACAATATAAGAGAGCACCTGCAATACAGGAGACTCCGGTTTGATCCCTGGGTCAGAAAGATCCTCTGGAGGAGGAAATGGCAACCTACTCCATATTCTTGCCTGGGAAATCCCATGGACGGAGCCTGTGGGCTACAGTCCTTGGATCACAAGATTTAGACACGACTTAGCAACTAAACCACCACCACCATGCAAAAACACTATGAAAAGAAAAAGAATCCAGAAAAAAAATTATATATATATATAACTATTACAATAACGACATTCAGTTTGATCACATTTCCAACCTTGGAGTCCAGAGAATTTTTAGTGCTTGAAAAAGGCAGGTGTGAATTTTTTTTCTGGGCTAGCCCTATTTTGGAATCCTTAGAACAAGCAAGGATCCAGAAGTTTCAAGATGCCAAAAAATGTGAAATTATTTCAATTTTCACTTTCTTCCTTTTCTATTCTAAGAGAAAATAAACATACTGATTATCATCGACATGGGTTGCATCCCTCTGCTTATGAGGGGTTTTTATTACTACTATTATTACATTATTAATGTTCAATCAAATCAGCTTTTCATGAGGGCTATAGAAGATTTTGCTTATAAATAGGCATCATCATCATCAAAAAGAAAAATATCCTAGCTGTTTCATAATCTTTCATGACACCTTCCAAGACAAACTTTATAGACATGTGAGTTGTCAAAAAAAAAAAATTCTGAATTTCTGAGAAAGAAGCACACAAATCTTGCTCAAAAGCTATAGTTTGTTAATTATTTATTCATAAGATAGATAAGAAATCTTTAACTAGAGAGTTTATTAGGGCCTCTTAGGACTCCCAGTTGGCTAAAGAATCCACCTGCCAATGCAGGAACTGCAGGAAATGTGGGTTTGATCCCTGGGTCAGCAGGATTCCCCGGAGGAGGATATGGCAATCCACTCCATTATTCTTGCCTGGATAATCTTATGAATGGAGCAGCTTGGTGAACTATAGTTCATGGGGTTGCAAAGAGTTGGACTGAAGTGACTGAACATGCATGCATGCAAGACTTTAAAAGGGAATTTTGTCAATGTTTACCCCATATATATAACTACCTCCCCAAACCTTTCTAGTTCTACCTATACATTTCTTTCTCCACAAGTGTGGGAAGTAACCTCGTAGGTCCTTCTCAAGTTTTTTTCAACTATTCCCCCAACTCCACTGTCTTCTACTTCCTCTAGGATTTTGCATTTTCAACTGTCTCCTCTCTAAGTAGCATCACCTACATTACTCCACTGGTTTCCTCTTCCTACCTAAAGCAGGCTTATGTCTTCTCCAAATTACATAATGCAATAAATCTATCTACATGTCTGACTAAATTTTGAATATTTAAAGTGCTAATTATATTTTCCTGTGTCTCCACTGCCTAACATGGTTTTTATTTTTGCTCCTCAATAAATACCTGGTGTGTGAATGAATGAACAAATGAATGAGTGAATGAATGAATGAGCATTTTATGGGCCAAAACATCCAGGCAAAAGTTGAGTAGTCAGTTGAACATGTTTTAATGATGCCAATTAATTGAGTCCTACTAATATTTAGAAAAATAAAATGGATTTCAATGTTTGATTTCCTGAAGGACAATGTCTTTAACACCAGAGAAATTTGTAGTTAATTATATTGATAATGAATTTTCCAAAAACAGCCAAGATGATAATTTGAGTCGAGCTTACTCTTCCCTTCATTTCATCTGGGCAGAAGTGGGGACTTAAATGATTTGCGAAGAGCATTCAATTTTTCTCTTGCTTTTGGCTAACATGATATTAATACATGGTGTAAACTGAGAAAATAAAACCTAAACATTTTAATGTAGTTTGTATATATTTCTGTTCAGCTAGGTTCATGGCATAGTTTAGAAGCAGTCTGGCTTTGAGAGACTCTCCCAGAATTTTCAGGATTATATTTAACAATATCCAAGTAGATGAAGGATTTCCTTTGGTGAATAAGATGGTAAAGAATCCTTCTGCAATGCAGGAGACCCAGGCTCAATCCTTGGATTGGGATGATCCCTTAGAGAAGGGAATGGCTACCCATTTCAGTATTCTTGCCTGGAGAATTCCACGGACAGAGTAGTCTGGTGATCTGCAGTCCATTGGGTCACAAAGAGTTGAACACAACTGAGTGACTTTCACTCTCACTTACAATTTTAGGCTGGATCACTATCTATTGAGCTAATCTTTCAATCATGAAGTGTTTGCTGAGCTCTCACTAAATGCACAGTTACTATGTTAAGTATTACAAAGAACATGAAAACGTGTATGAATGTACCTTTCCTAATTGTTTCCATCCTCATTGATTAACAAGAGCAAGAAATGTGAATTAATTTGGAAATAGTAGAAAAGAAATGGTTATGGTCTTTAGGAATTGTTGCAGCCTGAAAAATATGAAGCAAAAGAGTGTTATTTTCTGCTCAAGTGGTGACTAGGACAGATGTTTAGAATATGCTTGATGTTAGTTGTTTCCTGCTTATCTGACTCAACTCATTGGCATTTACTCAGACAAGTCTCCACAGAGCAGGGAGAATTCATAAGACCTTGTTCTCACCTCAGAGAAGGCATTGGTGACCCACTCCAGTACTCCTGCCTGGAAAATCCCATGGATGGAGGAGCCTGGTAGGCTGCAGTCCATGGGGTCGCTAAGAGTCAGACACGACTAAGGGACTTCACTTTCACTTTTTACTTTCATGCATTGGAGAAGGAAATGACAACCCACTCCAGTGTTCTTGCCTGGAGAATCCCAGGGATGGAGGAGCCTGGTGGGCTGCCATCTGTGGGGTCACACAGAGTCGGACGTGACTGAAGTGACTTAGCATGCATGCATGCGTGTCCTCACCTAACCTAGATGGAAAGACTTGAGCTGTGATCTCAGCTTAGGTCTGACTGAAGAATATGTATAGGCATCTCCTCCATCAGTCTTGTCCCAGAAGACATCTTTCAGTTTAGTACACATTTTTAAGGAAGGATGCAGTGGTCTGTGAAAATGCTAACATTTCTGCAGTCGAAAGAAATCTGCCTGACAGATAAACATCCCTCTAGCCTTTCTCGCTCCTTATTTGTAAAGGAAACTTGATGGAAAAGGAAATCTGTAAGACTTCAAGGAGAAACAGTGGAGAGATAGAATCAATAGGAGTCATCCTTATTACCATCTCAGGAAATCTGAGATCAGTGCTCTTATTTCAGCAGGCTGGCATCCAAGAAACTCACATGGTTACTGGCAATTACTGTAGCCCCAAAGGACAGCATGGGACAGTGTTAAAGGCTTGAGACAAGGAATCAGGTGACATGGGTTCTGCTCTCAGCTCTGTCAAGGAGGAGGTTTGCGACCTTGGGCAAGACACTTAAGCCTGTGTCCTCAGCTAGATGACGAAGATTACTTTATTCAGCTGGAAAAGCTTTTGTGAGAATATAATGACATAAAATATATAAAAGTACTCAACACAGTACTTGGCACATAATAAAAATGAAAACAGCAAACATAACAAAAGACTTTTCTCGTGAAGCTGTCTGCCTGGATGGTTATAAGAAGGCTGGGATGCCCCTTACCCACTGCTTTCACTCTCACTGCTGTGGTACATCCCTAAAGCACATAGCTTCTCAGCTGAATACTTAAGTGTTTAAATAAGGGTTGTTGTTGTTGTTTAGTCCCTAAGCCATGTCTGACCCTTTGCCACCCATGGACTGTAGCCTGCCAGGCTCCTCTGTCAATGGAATTCTCCAGGCAAGAATACTGTAGTGGGTGGCCATTCCCTTCTCCAGGGGATCTCCCCTACCCAGAGATCAAGCCCAAGTCTCCTGCTTTGACAGGTGGATTCTCTACCACTGAGACACCAGGGAGCTTCAATAAAGGACAAAATATTCCACCTCTAGTGGAAAAAATAGAAGACTGTGAAGAGTATGGTTATACAGCACAGGGTTAAAAGGGGAACTTGAGCAAATGACCTATGCTAGAATCCCTGTTCAATTACTACCTAGCTATGCAGAATTAGGGGTGAGTTTTTTTTTTTTAATTTATTTGGCTGAGCCCTGCCTTAGTTATAGCAGGTGGGATTCTTAGTTTCAGCATTCAAACTCATAGTTGCAGTGTATGGGATCCAGTTCCCTGACGAGGGATTGAATCCATGTCCCCTGAACTGGGAACAAGGAGTCTTAGCCACCACACCACCAGGGAAGTCCCAAGTTCACTTTTTTCAACCTCAGTTTCCTTATCCATAAAATGAAGAGGGTAGAAATGTCAGGTAGAACATCTGAGATGGGCTAAGATGGATAAGGAAAAGTATGAGTAGCTGCCCATTGACCCCTTTTGTGATTGCTGTGCCCATGAACCACACTTTCACAGTGTCTGATGGGGAGGCATGGACTCATTAACACTTGTGTTAATTGCCCCGAATCTCTCCACTAGTCCTTTTTCTTCTTCTCTTCAAGTCTGGTCTTTCCTCCACATGTGTAAGATGCTCAGAAACATAAGAGCTCACCCCTGAAGCCCTCAGCTATCCCAACACAAGACAGGTCTCCTACATTTATCTTATCCTTACAAATACAGTCTCCTCTCCAACTTATCGCCTGTTTAGTTTCCTTGTTTCCTAATTTGAGGTTTTCAGGATCTCAGTGTGTCAGCATGATTAAAATATCAAAGTAACTTAATCCTTTGTTGACATCTGATAAATGGTTGTCACACTATAAAAGTTTTGTGTATGTTAGGAAAATGAACATTCAAATTATTAATTGTATGAATAACAATTAAAAGTCAAGGTAAATCGTTCTTAAAATGACAACATAGTAGACATCTACCCGTTTTACCTGCCAGGTATTCATTTACTTTCCTCTAGTGAAAATACTTAGGCTTCACTGGTGGCTCAGCAGTAAAGAATCTGCCTACTAATGTAGATGTGGATTCAATCCTTGGGTCAGGAAGAACCCCTGAAGAAGGAAATGGCAAGCTACTCCAGTATTCTTGCCTGGAAAATCCCAGGGCAGAGGAGACTGGTGGGCTACATCCATGGGGTTGCAAAAGAGCCAGACACAACTTAGTGACTAAACAACAATGACAACATGGTGAAGAAACTAGGTTGTCTTTTGGGGATCTTCTCCAATGCCTGCAGTCTTGTTGAGACTGTCAAACTAATATCCTACATTCTTTGGATAAGGCGTGGGAGGAGCTAGATCAGACTATCTCATCTCAAAATAATATATGTGTCTTGAGCCAAAATGGCACCAGGTTGTTTAATCATTGTGAAGGCTTGGATGTACATCTCTTCTTGATGCCCAGATATTTAGCAATATCATGTTCCTATCCTTGCTATGGTCACATTGTTCAACAGAGCCTCTGATTCTGTGGGCTACCTTCTTCCCTCCAGTAAATTAAGTTTTCACCCTTAAACTGGGATGCATTTCCATTGTTTATAACCAAATAAGGTAAATGATAAATTTAAGGAAATTGCAGCATATTTTTGAAGACATGATGTTAGAAGCAAAGATAGACTGTGTCAGTGGGTTTGCCATACATTAATTAGAATCTGTATCAAAGGAGCAATGAAGTTTTTTTTTCCAAAAATTTGATTCTAGATCAGCTATTTAAACATAAGGTTTATTTCCTTCATGAGCTTGTTCTGCATATGACTTCATGACACTATGGAATCTGGTCATCTTCCATAATTCAAATTTAAAAAAAGTTCAGAGTTTCAAATTAAAAAAAAATTACTCAGAGTTCCAAATTAAAAGGTTAATTTGCCAAGGGATATCTGGACACCAAATGTTTTATATAGTGGGACATTTTCATCATTACAATATTTCTATAAGGTGATCTCATCTTTATTTTTATGTTATGAAGAACTTGAAGTTCAAATAGGCAAGAATTATTGAGCTTATAAATAGAGGATTTGGGTAGGAATCCAATTTTCTTAGATCATAAAGCCTGCACTTGCCTGTCTAACAGAAGCTACTTCCAGGCACCTGTGGCCTTTTTTACCTGATCCTAGCACAAGAGAAGAGTATCTGTGGTTATCAGAAGAAATAATGATAATCTGAGTCCTTTTCCATAATTATTTTTGCAGTCCAAGGTGACTTCTGGGCAGTAGCAAAGGCCAGGAGAAAATGAAGATAAACAGCAGAATTGGCATTAAAGGCTGTAAGAAACAGTGTCAAGGGAAAAGGTCTTGACTAGGGTGTCTTGCTTAAAACTTCTGAAGGACAGTCCAGCCTGTTCCATACGTTGGCCTATGAGATCAAGAATAAATGTGTAGAGATGTCTAAACTTTTTTTTCCTATGTTTAATTGTGACCTTCACAAAAAAGATATATAAAATGTTGAAATCACAAATCCCAATACCTGTGAATGAGACCTTATTGGAAAATCAAGTCTTTGCAGGCGCAATCAAGTTCACCTTAATTAGGATGCTCCTGAATCAAACATGACTTGTTTCCTTGTGGAAAGAGGAGAACACCAGGGTAAGAGAGAGACACATGGGAAGAAGGTGGTCATGTGAAGACAGAAACAGAGATGGGAGTTATGCTGCCACAAGCCAAGGATCACCAGGAGGAGGAAGAGACAAGGAACGACCCACTCCTAGAGGCCTGAGAAGAACCTGGCCCTGCAGACAGCTTGATTTTGGACATCTCTCCTTCAGAATCATAAGAGAATACATTTCTGCTGTTTTAAGCCACCTATTCTGTACTTCTTTGTTACAGCAGCCTTAGGAAACTGATACACTCCTTGTTAGCATTCCTTTCTCATACAATATTAACTCTGTACCCCTTCTCTGTACCTACTGAAGTATTAGAGAAGAGTCTGACATATAAGCAGCCAAGGACAAAGGGAAAGGAAGGAAAAATAGATCTAGCCACCCCCAAGGGATAAGTTTCTATTGGCTCTTGAAATAATATCTGGAACCTGACTTAGTCCAATGACACACAAATCAAGATAAACATGCTACTTCTTCAAGCTGATTTTTTTTTTTAAACTTGCTCTTGCAGTGTCTATGCCAAAATATGATGCATCAAAAATGGGTGAGTTAATATTGCCTAAAACCTCAGCATATTTGATTTTAGAAACATGGTCAAACCCAACCAATGTTTATAGATGGTTTCTAGGATACTTACTAGTGATTCTCTACCCCTCTTCAGGAAAAGAGCAACTACATGTTGCAGGTCTTTAGATGAACAGGAGAGGACCACAACAAAGTGGAATTTGCTTTAATATTTAACAGTTTTTTAAATATCTAAACTTACAAACTGGATAAAAATGGGAAAAGTTAATTTGTAAAGTTAAAAATAGAGCTAAAGGAAGCCAAGGGGGGATTTTTAAATCTTGGGGAAAAAACTATTTTAGTAATAATCCAGTAGAACACTGTTGAGTGTGTTGTTATAGTTTTTATCAGTAGTTCTATTCCTCTCTTTTTTCCTGAACAAATGCATCCAATAGCAAAACATCATAATTCTGAGCAAGGAGATGTCCTAAAAGCATAAATTCAATTATTACAAGCTCTATAAGTAAAAATAAGCAATATCTATTCCAAATTCCACAAACTGTAAATCCTATAAAAGCGTATTGAGAGACAGTCCAGTGTAGAAGCTAAGAGCTCAGGTTCCCAAGCTTTCCTGGTAGATTTGGGTGTCGACCTTAAGATCATCTAGTCATGTGACCCCTCTGTGTCTACTTCCTTATCTATAAAATAAATACTATGCCATCCATTTGGTTTGTGCATTTATAAAAATGTAACTGTAAGGGTTAAATTATTTAATACTTATGTGTTAAACATAAAGTTTGTACTATATAGTATGTGCTTGACAAATATTAGCTTTTGATAGTCATGTCTCCTATAATAGGATTGCTGTTCTAGGCCTTGGCAGTGGTGATGACAGAATTTTGATCTTGTCCTCAGGTTGTTTAAGACTGAAGGTAATAAGTAGTCTATGCAAGACATAAAGTTTTAGACTACAGGTGGAGGAACGTCTGCCTCTGTCCAAGGGAAACCTAGGATGCTTCCTGGAGATTATAGCATTTGAATTGATCATGAAGCAAACTGACATTTAACCAAAATTTAGGATCCATAAAAGGACTGACACAATTCCACCACAGAGCAGTTTGAAGATTATGAATTGACTGGTCACAGGATACACAGAGATCGATTATTGGATATGCACAAAGTTAGACAAGTCTCATGCCTTGCCTCCGAGTCTGAATATTATTTCGATAGGCAACAGAGAGTCATAGAAAATGTTTGGACCGAGTGACAAGGTCACCTGCAAAAGCGTCAGTACTACATTGAAGACATGGGAGGTTACAGAAAGAGGGACTCATTGTTGAAAATAGAGCATCAATTTTCAACAATCAAAAGAGACAAAATCAGTGAAGACTGAATTGTAGTTGAATTAGCTATTGGAAGAAATCATGATTTGCAAGTATCAGTGGTGAGAATGGCCTAAGATGGCATGTAGTGATCAGGAAAGGGACATTCTGTGCAGAAATGGGAGAAAAAGTTCAAGAGAATTATCTACACTGGAAAATAAATTTAGGATAGAAGCAGTTGTGCAGAGAATGCAGGCTAAGGGAAGATTTTTCATGTAAGAAAGGAATTGGCAAACTGGTCTATTTGCCAAATCCTGTCTGATGCCTGTTTCTGTAGAGTTATTTTGGAAGAGTCACTCTCATCATTTTCTTTCTGTTCTTGTTTTTGTACTGCAAAGGCAGAGTTGTGCAGCTTGGCTCCAAAACCTGAAATAGTCACTCTCTGGACCTTTACAGAAAACATTTGCTGAGCCCTCTTTGAGATTATCTAATATTGAGATAAATTTCAGAAATGGAGTTTGCTCACCTAGCTATTACTTCCTGGGATGTTTCTGAAATTTCAAAGACTTGAATTTGAGGCTTAGGAATTTGCACTTTAAAAAAAAAATGTGGAGGATACATCTGCTTCCTACCAGCATTTTCTCCTTTCTGGACCAAAGACTGCCACATAAAAATATGCAATAATGGGTTTGATTTTGTTCTGCTAGGGAGAGGAAAAGGAAAGTAACACATGAAAATATTATTTTAATTCAATCACAGAATGTTTTAATTGAACCTGAACTCGAGTCTGTGTAGGTGAGTACATAGAGAATATTTTAAAAAGTGAATAGAATGGTGACTGCCCTTTTGTTGTTGTTCAGTCATTAAGTCATGTCTGACTCTTTATGACCCCATGGACTGCAGCATGCTGGGCTCTCTCCTTCACTGTCTCCCAGAGTTTGCTAAACTTCATGTCCATTGAGTCAGTGATACTATCTAACCATCTCATCCTCTTACCATCCGCTTTCTCCTTTTGCCTTCAATCTTTCCCAGCATCAGGGTCTTTTCCAGTGAGTTGGCTCTTCACATCAGGTGGCCAAAGAACTGGAACTTCAACTTCAGCAACAGGCTGCCCTTTAAGAAATTTAAAATCCCCATAAGTCTATATATGAAAAACAAATGAAAGCAATAGAAGGCAATATTGACTCTATGGTAGGAGAATGAATGGGAGGATTAATTTCTACTTTTCTTCCCTGCTTTCCCTTTTTCTTTATAGTTAGCAGCAAAAACAAGTGTCCACAGAAACGAAATCATGTTTTGGAAATCAGGGCATTTAAAATCAGAATCCTGAAATGGGGTTTTTCTTGGACTATCAGAAGATGTGGCAACACTGGGCTTGCTGACATAGCTGTTCAGGTGACCCCTGGAGTCGGCTGGTGACCATCTCAGCTCTTCACTGCAAAAAAATGGTTTTCTGTTCACACAGTTCCTACCATTCCTTCTTGTCTCTTGCTGAGCCAGTCCCACTTATTTATTTTCCCCATTGGTCTTTCAAAGCCAGTGATTGCAATCCTTGGTTAAGAAACACTTCAGATTTCTCGTTGGTAACTAGGAAAAGTGAAGGAGCACCCCCCCAACCTCAAATGTGCTGCTGTCAGGTCTTTGACTACTTTTGTCCTATGTCCCTAACCCTCCCTTTATCTTTACTTGTCTTTATTTCTCTCCCTTTTTCTCTACCAGCAAGAAAGTGACCAGAGAGAACTGGACCACTGTTTCTCCTCCCCAGTCTCTATTTCTTTTTTCTTTTCCACTCTCTCATTTTATTTTCTCTTGTTCTGATCCTTACCCAAATGTCTTGTGAAATGCCAACAAAAATAACCATGGTGACAAAATAGCTCAATAGACATCCCAGGGGTTCTAAAAGCAGAGTCCTCTTTTGCTTTATCCACTGGGTTCTCTTTCTGCTGAGCCAAGGATATTGAATTCACTCATTAATTTGCTCTGACCCCATTATCAGCCTTTCCTTTTTTTCTTCCTTCCTCTGCCCCCATGGGCTTCTGTCTATGGGGTGGCAAAGAGGGAGGAAACTAAGATGGCGGAGGAATAGGACGGGGAGAACACTCTCTCCCCAATAAATATACCAAAAGAACTTTTAAAGGCCGAGCAAACTCCAAAAAACAGGAACTGAATGCTGGCAGAGGACATTGGGCATCTGGAGAGGCGACCCAGTGCCGACGTGAGGAGGTAGGACAAAAGAAAGAAAAAAAAAAAAGTAGAGGGAGAGACAAAGAGCTGGGGACGGGTTCCGTCCCGGAAGGGGAGTCTGAAATAAAGAGGAAAAAAAAAAAAAAAAAAAAGAGGAGAAAGGTTTCTGAATACCAGGGAGCATTCTCTCTGGCAGATCTGCGGTGGATCTTGGAGAGCAATATAGCTGAGAGCAGAAGCAGATTAATAGCTAAGCCCTGCAAGGTTTGTCTCTGGCTACAAGCACAGCCGAGAGCAGCAGCACAGCCGAAGCAGACTGCTCCTGCTCAGGGAGGGGCGGGCCGCGGGCTCAGGGAACGGAGCAGCCTGAGGGACCTAACCTTCCAGGAAAAGCTCCCTCTCCTCCCCAGGTCCGTGCACAAAACAAAGGGCGGTGAGGAGTCAACAGAGAGGCTGGGCAGCTGAGGGCTGCGGACCGGCCCAACCCCCGCCTGAGAGCAGTGGGCATAACCCAGCCCCGGGGAGGCTAACCAAGACTTCTGGGGATTCTGGACAGATCGGTGCTGTATACACCTTAGAAGGAGTGCTCAGCTGCACGCCGAGAAAACAGAGCGGCCGGGCCGGGAGAGAGGAGAAGCCCCACTCCCCAACTGCTGGGCGGACGACAGAGAGCCTGAGCAGAAGGGGCGGGGGAAGCCCTCTCACCAGGAGCAGGGCAAACTCCAAAATTAAATCTCTGCCGGTAGATCAGACTGCATAGAAAAGAGACTGTAGGACTGTGAGAAGGACAAGCCTAACCAAGAAGGCCTGCTTAGCTGCACGCTGAGAAAACAGAGCGGCTGGGCTGGGGGAGAGGAGAAGCCCCACTCCCCAACTGCTGGGCAGACGACAGAGAGCCTGAGCAGAAGGGGCGGGGGAAGCCCTCTCACCAGGAGCAGGGCAAACTCCAAAATTAAATCCCTGCCGGTAGAACAGACTGCATAGAGAGCGGCTGGGCCGGGGGAGGGGAGAAGCCCCACTCCCCAACTGTGCTGGGCAGACGACAGAGAGCCTGAGCAGAGGGGGCGGGGGAAGCCCTCTCACCAGGAGCAGGGCAAACTCCAAAGCGCTGAATAGACACTTAAAAGACCAGCAGACAGAAGACGCTAGCAGAACAGCTTTGAAACAGACAGGAGAAGCAAATTAAAGCCCTGCAGGTGGCGATAACTGCATAGAAAGGAGTCTATAAGTCTGTGAAAAGGAGAAGCCGGACCAGGGAATCATCTGAAAATCTACAGACCCTTCCCTTCACCGAATGCACCAGCACCAGAGAAAGCCTTCATTATAACTGTACTAGGAACATCTTTTAAAATTTTTAAAACTTTTATATATATATATATTGTTTTTTTTTCTTGTTTTTTTTCTTTTTCTTCTTCTTTCTTTTTTTTAGAATTTTTAAGTCCCATATGACCTTGCTATTTTTTTTTTTTTC